>NMRA01000141.1:254545-281112 GCA_002633005.1 Phoronis australis | reverse complement strand
CAAGCTATCATCATCCCGAGAAATGTCGCAAAATTTTAGGAAATGGCGCGTGCGCGTGTCACGCCACGAGCGTACTGTTTTCAAAACGACGACCATAGACATCATGCCCCTACGTCCATTCAAAAACCCACACTTAGTCGATCTAGTAGTCACGGTTTGTAGACGCGCCTTGGGAACCACTTACACTCGCTGAAAGAGTTGTTTGTGGCCTAATCACGATGCTATATTAAACGCATCAATAACTATTTCGCAATAGTCATTCACATTATCACGTGACTTTGAAACAGTTCTGGGGTGCGTTCCTCAGGGCGAGAACTGAACTCCCGAAATCAAAAGCTGTGGACCTTGTGAAAAGGAAGCTCGTAAAGCACTTCTGTGACCCCAGCTTTGAGGGGGTGGATTTTATTTGGTGTTTTTGGCAACCATCGTGTAAAAGTGAAAATCCATGTTTAGACTTGCACATTTCCATGAAAATCTATACTACACTCCTTGATGGAAGCTACGGGCAACACTTAGCTCTTCGGCTGGCTATACAGGGTCCCGTGTACGCCTACGGCGTCCACAGCTATGTAACGGCCTAGGTGGAGGCGAAATAAACAGTGAAATAAACATTTGCAACAGGTGAAAGAGCATACAAGCAGACAGCGTGAATGCAACACGGTAGGAAACCTAAAAGCCAAACAGAACAAAGCCTGTGTGCGGTAAACAGCTTGAATTGCTCATTCACTCAGGTTTTTCGTGGCTGATCAATAGAGACTCCAAAATCTTTATAACTGTATAGATAGTCTAATCGCGTGCCATTTCTTTTATCATATTTGTTTCTTAATGCAATTAAACAATTAAATCACAAATGAATTAATTATTTATTTACGAATTCTGTACAGGGTGGTCCAAAATTTATCCACACTTCAAGGGGGTCCGTAATTCCCGGCCTCCGAGCCCGGGCCATCTGTATGGGAAAATGCACGGGCGTGCAATGAAACTTTAGGTCGGTGGGCTGTTGTAGGCTCAGCAATAGCAAACAAACGACCTAGTTTTGATTAATTTATACAAAGAAGTCCAGGAACCATTCCTACACTTCGTACTCCTATGGTTTTAGAATCAACGAACATTTATCGCCCTTATATCGCTACAGCTGGAAAATCAAAATGTTGAAGAGGGCGACGGCATTTATTTTGGTTAAAAGACTTGATTCCTTTTTTGATCACCTCTTCATGAAATTATGCCTGTAATCTTGTTTTCTTCAATAAACAAGGCTGTTGTCATTTGAGCACAGTTGCCGCATCGTCCCGGCCTCGATCATTGTATTTATTGTTTGAATGATAATACTCAATATAATAAAACTTACTATATTAGACGGTGAAAATAAGTTATCATTTGTCCGTGTAATTCGTGTATCGATTGTACTTTTAGTATTTGTTCTGCCTTTGTTTTGTTGTGGTTTCCCGTCCATGCTCAATAGATGTTAAATAAATCAATCAATGGAACTGGCAAATAAACCCGTTTGACGGTGAAGTCAAAACTGTTTTACTCTCCAACACAGCAAGGGCTGCGGCACAGACACGGGCGCTTATTTTCAATCACCTGTGTGAAAAGGTGAATGAAATAAGAGCCCGTGCACAGATATCCCATATGCACCAAATAATACAAATCCCCGTGTGAATTCGTTGACAGAATACAAGAGTTGCTTGCATATCAAAAAGGAAGAATGAAAGAAGTATTGGCGGTTTGTCATACATTGGCTTACGTGCTAACAGTGGCACTGAACAGAAGAACAAACCCATTCAGCATTTCTTACTATTGTCCTTGTGTCGTTCTCTCTCCGGGTTGTTGGTAAACCGAACAGCACTGTGAGGTTCCTATGAGCCTAGATAATAAAATTCAGATGCTTTTTCACAAACAGCTATATACCTTATTTTCTCAAAAAATGATAAAAAAAATGTTACCAATTCATGACCCCTTTCCTTGGCGTGTCCAATAATAGAAAAGTTTTAAATGTTATGTAAATCGACTTACATTTTCTATTTTCACTTAACCTCCCCTATAAAATCGTTGAACTGCAAGGCACTGAGAAAGTTTGTGTAACTGTTATAGTGACACTTGCTCGTTTCGGACTGTTTTCGGATTGACCTTATCGTGTTCGTTAATAAAAAACGCTTCCGGAGAATATTATGTAAGTAATGAAGCTTGGAAAGTAGCAAAAAATTACCAGTCTAGTTTCGTCTTGACTTAAATAGGCGTATTGATTGTAAGATTTGTAAGACGTTGAAAGTGAATGGTCGCTATGGACGGTCACTTAGACCGATTCAGTGATTGTTTGTTACGCCTACTGTCTATAGCTAATAGGGGCCGATCTATCTTGTGACTTGAGTCTATGGATATTAGTCAAATTTCAAGAGCCATAAATGAGACTAACATTTTTTTTGAAATTGTCGCCACGAACTTTGGATTGCTTGTCCCGAGAACTTAGTTATGTCCTAGGCCTACTGTGATGATAGGCAATGACCATCGCCTCTGTTGGCCCGAACCCGGTTCGATGGTCATTGCCTACTGTGATGACTGATATGATTTTTCTTCGTTGACTAACCATTAATACTTGACTTTGGCTAAACTATACCTACATTTTCAAAACCAGATCAACAAGTTAAACAGCTAGCCCTTGTTTTTTGCTGGCGGGCTCTGATTACTTCTAACGTCTACTGTACTTGTATTTGGAATTACCAACACTTCAGATAATGGTCGGATATAAACGTGCCCAAATTTTGAGAACCATGCAGTTTTCTCCCAACAGGCATAAAACTGGTTCTCAGTAGTAGCAGTAGCAGTAGCAGTAGCAGTAGCAGTAGTAGTAATCTTTATTTAAAAGTCGGTGAGATTTAACAATGAAACGTTAGCACAAGTGCTATTATCCGACAAATTTAAAATCTACAAAATGAATAGAACTAAAATACTAGCTAATTCTACAGTACGGAGAATATACAGAACTTAAACATAAATATAAATATAAATACAAAAGTACACATACATGTTACAGAGCGTGTAGGCGATCCATAGCAGTTTTCACAAGAGCAGATCTCAGAGAAAAAGTCATGAGCAAGAGTGGCGAATTCATTTAAGACAGTACATTGTCTCATTACTGATGGCAATGAGTTCCACAACAAAGTATCTTTATGGGAGATTGAGTTACATCCGTAAGTCCTCGTATTAAAGCGTTTCACATAGAAACAGTTTTCACCTCTGAGACCGTATCCAGACTCTCTAAATTCAAGCTTTCCTGACAAAGGACAGGGTCCAATAATATGAACATTTTTGAATACTTCAATAGATAAACATTTCATCCGCCATCTAGCCTTAACTAAGAGTTGTGAGTAGCTGGACTCGCTGTCATTGAACACAAAATACAGGCTCGTTATATCCGACTATTGCCAATGTCAGTGCAGATAAGCATAACCTTGAATTTGTTATTAAAGTGGACATTAAGAAGTAATTAAATAGAATGTGGTGACTGGTGATATTATGTAACATTATTTTGTTTTAGCTAGCCATGGTCCTTGTGGCTGAACTGTGACCTTGACAGAGTTGGCTAAGTGGAATAAAGAAGGGAATTGAAAGTAAACGGTGCTCGGTGCTCGTACTTGTTGATCTGTGTATAGGTGAGCATCTAACCTGCAAACTCACACTTGGTTAACCAGGCGCTACGTGTTTTGGGTGCGACTGTAAGTTTTACTTGAAGCGTGTCATAAATTTTGAGTCTAGTTTCAAGTACTGAGGGATTAGACACCAGGCTCATTCTGGATTTCGTGCTGGTTTTCCATGTGCAGGGTGCTGTTGTGCAAGAATTTAGGGATTTTGTACCACTTTTCTTCTAAGTTTGGAAACCACAAGTGGTTTATTCTGTTGCAAATATGTTGTTGTCAGATAGAGCAAAATGTATATGTTAATGTAAGTTATGAACAGTTTAAGGATATCTCGAACCTTATTCACAAAGTTAATATTTCACATATGTCTAGCAAAATATTATCTTCATTCCCGGGGAACTTCAAGCTCGAAATATATACCGTGTAGCGAGAAATAAAGGTTTAGCGCAACCATCTTGGAACCGTGCAGTCACGTGGAAATTTGTTTATAAATTCTTGTCAGATGTTTGACTGTGGGTTTGTTTAAAAGGTAGCTATGCTTTGAGATTGTGTGTAGATGGAGAGTGAATAATCAAATCCAGTAATTAATTTATTATATGATAACCCCTAATTAGACAAATGAAACCTATTGTTAATTAAGTAATCAACTACAAAGAGTAACTACGCTAGCGCCCTCTTTAAAGATTACTTTAATCAAACAACCAAAACAATCAAATGTCTTATCTGCTATCCAAGCTAGGACTCTCCACTTGTTGGATGTCTGTCCTGTTGGTGAATCTTCGAACTACACACACTGTATAGCGACAGTGTACTTGTTGGTCACCGTCTTTGGTGATGCAACACTTGCAGGCAATTTCTTCTACCCGTGAATCTTCTTGCTGGTCACAGTCTCTGGCTTATGACGCAAACACTTCAGGTAGTATCTTACTACCCACAATGCAAGTGACAAGCTCTTAGTTAACTTCCTGTTCGTTAACCCTTGCCCTTGCCAAGATCCTTTCTAGAATCTTCCACGAGATGGCTCTGTCGCACAATTGCTTCTGTACACTGTAGCAAGTCCTTATGCTTCAACTACTATAGCGCATCTAATTATCTAGTTGATTTCAGCCCATAATATAACATTCTACTTATTTAGTGATTGGCTAATAAAAACCACATGATCATATCCACTCATATTATTGGCTGTTACAATTTGTTCTCAGAATATTCTAGAATCTCTAGAGTACTTTGACCCCAGAACCCAAAGTTGTAAGCACCATCTAAAAATAGATTTTGACGCTAAAATACATGTCACCAAGTCTGACCCCATGATTTAAAAGTACATATGCACAAATTTTAGGCAACTTAAAATGGAACTATTCTTACTAATTACTTAATCAATATTTATTCTTACAATTCTAATCCAAGCTCAAAGGTTACAGGGCTGTCACTCAAACTGAATCTCGTGCCAGGCATAGAGCATTTCCATATGTACCCTCAGTCCTTTCACAGAACACAAGTTCTTGAAAACGGCTCTGTGAATCTCACTGAAACTTCCAATTTTAATATTTGTTAATCAGTCTCAAAATGCTGTTAGGATTTTCCTTTTAAGCGCTTAGATTTTGCGTACTGCACTTTAAGATAGAAGAATGCAACTGCTATTTTTTACAAAAATACATTTTGTTTTGTGAGTTAATTTGGCATAGAAACAAAACTAAATGAGTAATAGAAAATTCCTAACAGTGTTTTTGAGGTAAATTGTGAAATTTTCATTAAAGAAGAGTTTCATAAAAAATCTACCAAGGGGTTATTTTACTATGGATGTACCTTTTTAAAAATGAAACTTTGACTTAAAAGGTGTTAATAATAATAATAATGACACATCAATATAAAACATAATTTTGTAACCTCTGATTATTTTCTTTTAGAAAATGTATACTTTTACCAGTTGACAGCCTGATTTTCGATATATGAGTTAGAATGAAGGTCACTAATAAGGTTTGAGATAACCTTAAGACACAATATGATGGATATTCAAGTAAACTTTTTTGTTTTTATGCACCCACATATCTATATGAATGATGACTTTCTGACGGATTTGATTAGCGTTTTGCCTCTCATTAGCAATTTCAGTTTTCTACCTTTTCCACAAATTTTCGTGATACTAGCAAATAGTTTTTTATGGAAGAGTTGAGAACACTGACTTTATTGGGGTTGGCCAACCTTAACATTTGGGAATATCTCACGTAGCCCTGTGACTGGAGCTGGTAATGGAGATGGAACCCTATCTGTGTAAGAATGCTATCAGACTGCCGGATTTTATGAGAGTACAAGGCCTAATCTGATTTTCATTTTTAACGAGCTAAACAGGGTGAAATGCAGCTCTTACATATAAGTTGTCTATCAATGCATGAACTGAAAGAGAATTGTAGTTCATGAAAACTGATCAATGATGTGTGTAAAAGTAAAAATCAATCGTACTCTAAGTGCTGTATTGAATTATGTTTTGTGAATTCCAGTTGCTTAAGTAAATATAAGCAACGCTGTCGTAAATGCTATAAAAATCTAATCAGTAAAATGCGGGAATAAAATCTTTCTCTTCAACTAGAAACACAAGCACTAAAATTCTAATCAAGTTTATTTTTGGCCAACTTTCTAAAATGTTGATTTTTCTTTTCTTGTCTTGGTGTCAAATTTTCAAATCTGTCCACTTTTCAATTACTATTTTGTAAAGAGCTGTATAAATTACGTTTTGAATGCGCAATTTATGCTTAACGTACAAAATTTGAGTTTGCCTTTTATGGTGCTTTTATTTTTAGATGGGTTGCAATATCAGTAAAAGCAAAGGCGCAGACTACATTCTGCATGTTAAGACAGGAGACATCAAGGGAGCTGGTACTAATGCAAATGTGAGTAATTTACCGGCCGCCAATGGTAGGTATAGTCATGGATTCTTGGAAAATTAATATGAAATTCTGCGTAAGTCTCTCAGTTAACTCTTTTTTAATTTTATCCCACAAATATAAGTAATTTATATCATTGAAAACTCTAATACTGTCCTGTTGTGAAGTTTACATCTCAAAATTGTGGCAAAAAGCGTGAAAGAAATCTATAGGTTAAGCTGGCTGATTCAGTTGTTGAACATGTTTTAACTGATCTTTGTCCATTTTTGATCAGCAGAGGCTCTGCCTTCTTGTTTGAGCGATTGCACATCAGGTTTGCCAGGTTGTAATTGGGAAGAAGACTGTTCTTAGTGTTATTTTTGTAAAGTTTCGATTTTCTGGTTATCCTAGATAAGTTTTCAAATTGATTAAATTACTCTGGTTTTAATGTTCGCGTCCCAAGATCATTCCTCAATGGCTTTGTTAATGTTACATTGGATGTGGCATTTTGGTATGTCAGCTTGTAAGAAGTCATTCCTTCTTTTTCCCTCTAAATCTTATTCAAGTTCTTGCTAACTGGTGTTCGAGCATCATCCTGAGCTTTCAATAAAACAGTTCCGTTTCATCGGTTTTCAGTGAATACCAAGATACCTAGGAGCTCTTTATTGTCTTGCATAGTCAAGAAAACCCTGTTATCTAACCATGCCTAAAATCAGCTCAAATTGCATTTGGGCTTGCGTGGATAAGCTCAATGGCTTGGCAGGCAATTTCGTATTGTACGTGTGAACTGGGTCAGAGCTCATGTTTTCATTGGTAGTAATGAAGATTCTTATTAACTTGCAAAGCAAGGAACAAGTGCACCCTGTTTTTTTACCAGAAACTTGCATACCAGTCCTATACAAGTATTGCAGGGCAATTGTAAAACAGTGGGTGTATAAATTGTGAGCGATGGAGGATAGGCTCCACCTGTAGGCAAAAACTTGTTTTTCAAAGTCCTATGGAGCCATGAGATTCCAAAGGACTCTTGGGCTTGTAGATAGGCTGGCTATACGGCAGGTGATCCAACTAATTGCTAATTACGGGGCACTGCAACTTACCTTGGCACTGAAATATCACAAGTCACGTGGCCTGTTTAAACTGCCCAAAGTGTGACTTGAAAGTAGAGGCTCCTAAAATTTAGAGAAAATTTTCCTTGCTTATCGGGTTCTTTGCAATATTCTGGTAGCTGGACTTCTCCAAATCTTGCAGGTTCAATAGCCTTTCTGATTTCCTGAAAAGCATTGGAAAATTAGAAGGTTTTGCACACAAGGAAATTCATGCGGAGGGATCCCCTTGTGATTATTGCAATGGGTTCAGCTGTGAAACCTAATCACGCCTGGTGCACTGCAGAAGGCATAAGGCCACCTGCCTATTTTTTGTAAGATTCGTCGATGTTGGCTCATTCGTGTCAGGAATGTAGCGTTGCCCATTCACACCATGGCTGAAATTGTCATGTGTGCGGTAAACATTTCTTACCACCGAATTACGAAACCTATACGTAGAAATCAGGAAGAAACAATTGTCTTGAAAATGGATGCCATACCATCGTTATTTCCCTTCTCTGCAACCTTGTCACCTACTGGTAATGATTTTTAGAAATGCGAAGCTTCACAATACACACCCACTGTGGTGTTTCAATAAAGCTACACACTTGGTTTTGCCTGTGCACGTGATCAGTCACTGCCACTTGACTCTCATCACCATTAGTTTGTCATTTGCCATTCTAACACCAATACGGTTTTCTAGTTGCATAGCAAGTTGCAATGGCGATATCAAAAATTTGCAAAGCCAAGTGACGCATGATATAAAGCCGTTATTCATTTGTCTGGCTACTCTCAGCGTCCCTTCCTTAAGAAAACTAGGTTAATCTCGCATGTTTTTCAAAGAGTTGAAATGGCTGTAGGAATTTGAATGCAAAGCAACAAATTAAAGTTGTAATTTTTTAATTTCAGGTGACCGGCCGACTGTACAACACACAGGGGGAGAAATCGCACAGTGTAACCCTTGATGTGCTGTTGAGGAATGATTTTGAACAGGGCAGAACAGACAGCTTCAATATATCAGGACTTCCTGAATTTGGGGACATTGCAAAAATTGAACTTCAGCGAGATGGGAGGAGCGATTCGGACGATTGGTATGTTGACAAAGTTGTCGTGTTGCGTTGCTCAAATCTCAAGGAGTTCGTCTTTCCCGTGCACCGCTGGATACCCAAAGATGATCCGATTGTAATCACTGAATATGACTGCGTACTACCGCAAGATGAAAAAAATGTTGGTAAGTATATTACTGAAAAGAACATTTTTGACGATTTCATTAGGTAAAAAGTCACTATTAATTTTGTGATAAAACTGACATTGCAATTTTTTTAGCAAAGTAAGTATTTCTGAACTCTTTTTTTTAAGAAAAAGTAGATTTTAACTTTGTGGCACTTGTTGCTGGACATTGGTAGTAGAGTGTTTGGTTTGGTAAGTAGGTATTAGTTTTGTATCACTAATACCTATAGAGAAGAGCAGGTACTGTTGTCTGAATGATCAGTGATTACCCTGTGCGTGTTAACATTATACGAGACACTCTGTTCACAAGTTTAAGATGCTAATTTCATTGTTTACCATCTTTTTTTGCTTTTGTCAGGACACTGTCCCTCTTTTGCTGCAGCTTATTTGTCTCAGGTGCGCCAAGCAAGGGAATGTGTCACATTTTGACACAAGTGACAAGTTGACATCCTGTTTTATGTCATTGTGCTTTTCCATACGAGTAAGCAGTTTATCGTGCTTCGTGTTACAGTCATGACTAACAACCACTTCAGGAGGTTTCTGGATGTTGCGGGGTGTGGCCTTGATCCAAATGTACCGCTTTTTCATCTTCCAATCATGGCTACCACGTATAGTTTATCGTATTCATGGCACTATGGTTAATTTTTTTTTTAATTTGAATATTTGTAGCTCAACGTAAGAGTGAACTGGAGAGGAAACAAAAAGCGTACACGTTCACACGAAAATTGGAAGGTCTGGTGGCACAGATAAAGGAATGTCCAGAGGATGAAACATTTTCTGATGAGTACAAGGTAATTTTGGAGAATTTCACCATCAGCGTTGATGGCTAAATGGTATTATTTTGGGGGATTTCACCTACAGCGCTGATGACTGTGAAGTAATTTTGGGAGATTTCACTCACAATGCTGAGTGCTGCAAGGAAATTTTGGGGATTTTACCTGTGGTGCTGATGACTCCAAGGTAATTTTGGGGGATTTCACCTGTGGGGGTGGTGATGTTTTTGGTTTATGATATGGTTGTCGTCTTGTGAACAAGGCAACATCTGGTTACGTCACAGCTAACTGAACAAGTGTTTTGCCCTAAGTGAGTGCATGAACCGTGTAAATATGTGAATTTATTTTACTTATTCATTTCACTCTAGTGGGACCTGGTAACACGGAAAGCAACACTCTTTCTTAAAGCAACAGTGCAGAAGTTTACCACACCCAAATTCAAACAGTTGTCTGATATGGAGGCCATGTATAATTCCACCTTCCCCAAGCCGTATGTGAGTATGTTGAATAGCTTGTCACATTATGTTCCCTCGACTGGGACTTTCCTATTCTCATGATTTTTCTCATTTACCAGTCGTTTATGATTTATTATTACATTGATTGGCTGTGGAACAATCCTGATGAAGCAGAACATTGACCAACTTTATGGACAATCACTATTCATTTATGCCATGGGTGGGCGTTCATTGCCCAAGGCCAACAGCCCATATGACTTAATGTCACCCTCGGGATAGGTCCATGTTTGTACTATTCTGTATGCAGGTTTAAGTGAGTTTAATGAGTTCAACATTTTCCTTTGGTACAATAACTCCTCCTGGGCATCTGAGTATTGAAATAGCGATATCAGTGACTTTATTAGTCTGTAAGTAACCAACATTTTAGACCCCAGGGTATGTGCTTTCTGGGCTGGTTACAGCTGTCAACATGTCCTTCTTAGGTCTCTTGATGACTGGAAGTAATTCATCTATCACAAGCTCCGCCCATTTGCTTAATGCCGACTAACAGACAATAAGTTTTACCCAGCAACGTGTTGTTTGTCGGGTAAAATAGCGGCTTGGAAAGGAATGTGTGTCAATAATGCTGCCTTCTAAATGGTCAGTTAAGCCGTCACTCAAAATCCTGGCGATAGGTCAATTATTTGAGTCCAAGTATATGATTGGGGTGTTTTATTTATTTATTTATTATTGTGATTTTTAAAATGAGGGTGGCCTCTTCAGTGATATCACTGCTTTCCAAGAGGGCCCTCAACAAGAAAAACAGTAATATAATGAAGTAATAAAACAACAATGAAATATACGTAACAAAGATACAATTATAACATGTTGAGAATTAAGACAATATCTAAATGACTAGTTACTAGACAAGTGTGCTCTTGGAAAGGCGTTTAATGCTTCACCTCAACAGATTCTGATATAGAAGTTGAGGGCCTATGGAATGACTGCTGGAGGCTATACCCTTCTCTGGTCTTATCTCATGGACCAAAAACAGTGTGTCTAAGTCTCAAACACTACTAGTCGATAGATTAGACTTAATAGGGGTGTCGCCCAGAGGTTGGTGACTGGTCTGGTACTTTTTAATGTTTTCATGATGATTTGTTCCTCTGTATCAATGATGATTGTAAGCTGTACATTTATGTCTATCTACATGGTATTTGTCCGGATCAGCTTGCCATTAAATTACAGCAGAAGGCCAATCAGGCCATCTGCTGGTTCAATGTCAATCTTATGGAGCCCAAAGCGGGCAAATTCCATTTAATTGTCTTGCACCGTTCATTATGTACCTTTGAAATAAGGGCTTCGTGATGTCATAGATTGGAATTTGATACTCATGATCACATCCATGAGGTTTTCAGAAAGGCTGCATCAAAGCTGGATGTTCTTCAACGATTGCCATCCGTTTTTATCTTTACCTCAAGAATGACAATTTTTAATTGTTCTATATTATACCATGCACGCAGTGGGTGCATGGCAATACTTTACGTTGCTTTTGTTAGAGAATGAGATGTAACAATATTGGCATGTATTTAATTGTTTTAGGGACTCCACAACTGGAGGTCGGATCTTGAATTTGGCTATCAACGCCTGACTGGGTGTAACACAACAGCTCTCCGTCTTTGCAAAGAATTACCCTCAAAGTAATTATCAATTGATAACATCTTACATTACATTACATTAATTCATAGACATCCGTTGGCATTCTTCTACGTCCATAATAACAAGCTTTCCGCCAAGTTTTAGTTGTCAATGCAGGGACCAGAAATAGTTTTGAAAATTGGTTTCGCCGTATTGTTTAAATCAGCTATCAAAATATTCCAAAATTGCATATGATTTTGCACTCATCTATATAATCCAGCGTTATTTAGTAGCAGACATTGCAGGTTATTTTTTCAATTTTTGTAATCGTGTTAATTGAGGATCAGAATATTCCTTTGTTCAATTCATGTGAGAAAGCATCTGCACTTTTCCTTTTCAGCAGATGGTCATTCGCAATTGAATTTAGGAATCACTTGACTGCAATATACATATTGCCTGAGGCAAAGATAATTCTTTTAATGAGCCTGAACTAGTTTTGTAGCTGCGCCCTCCTGTTCAGGGCGTCCCAAAATTATCTAGTATAACCATGGTAGAAGGCATTTGATAATTATGTTCTCTAAGTGGATGCCTGTGGCACATGAACACTCGTTTACTCTATTGGCCATCACAGCATTATCATTGCTCATTAGCTAATAGGCTAACAATACGTCTATCAATGTTATTGAGTGTTGTTGTTTTTTTTTTCTAAGCAGACTGTTGATGAAAACAGGTTCAGCTAAGTAATTATGTGTGCGTATTAAATGCTCTAGAAATAATACAAATCATTTTGGAATTATTTCCACTAATCGTCCAAATAAATTAAAATTCCAACTAGTGTCGCCCCCTCTTGGCAGGTCTTTATCAACAATACGCATTGCCAAGAAAATGCACAATCGGCACATGACAGATGTCATTGGTGGAATTTTAATTTAGTAAATAATACAACCATTGAACTCATCACGGAACTTTTTCAGCCAAACTTGCGGATTCTTGTAACTTTGTCTCGTTGCAGAAAATCTTTGATAAAGTTTGCTTCAACAAATTCTTTGGTAGCCCCTCATGTAGCAATTTAAAAATCATTCTTAACAACATTTAGGAGAACTAAGTATTAAGTATAGTATCTGAAATTATGTGAATCCATCAGCCATTCAGTCTCTGAGATGCAATGTTTCAAAGTTGATCAAAACTGGGCATTTTTCTAAGAGTTCTATGTATTAACTTCAAATTAACACTAATTGCAAAGCGGATAGTTTTTATAGTACTGTAGCTTTCTTCTTGTTTACCTTTTTCTCATCGAGTTTGTAAATAACTGTTAATTTGAGTTTTAAAACTCAAGATTGCGCTATTTTCTCTCGTAATGATAACAGTTATCTTCTCTAGAGAAAATATGGAAAAGTAGTTCTGATGTATTTCACTTTGTGATAAACACAGTTATTTCATGGCGGTATCTTCACCTATCTATGATAAAGTTGAATATTTCGCAACACTTTTGTTAATCTCTGAAATAGTAGAATTCTTTGAAATCTGGCAATAAAGCTTGTCTGACATTGTTAAAATTCTAACTGTATCACCAAATATACCTGTTTTACTTTTTCAATACAGATTAGCTGTGAGTGAAGAGGAGCTTCTTCCCTTTTTTGAAGACCAATCATTGAGTGATGTAATGGCAAAGAAAAAGTTGTATTACATCAGTTATGAGATTCTAGACAACCTTGCTTGTACCGATGACAGAAAGGTGAGTCCAGATGTTATATTTTCTAGTTTCCAGCTCCGGACCTTTGTGGCGTCCATTGCATTATCTCCAAAACCCTTCAGTGCACGTTCATGAAATTTCACAGATATGTTCCTTTCATGGATGGGATGGCATGAGCCTATTTTTGGACGGATCCTTCTACTGGTGTTCCCCCTAGTGGCAATTTTAGTTTTTTACGTTTACCTCTGTCTTTTGAGGGGTCCTCAATGTATTTTCATAAACTTTGGCAGGTAGGCATCTGTAAGAGAAGTGATGCTATCCTCAAGTTTTCAGATGGCTTTGAGGTATTTTGCGCCACCTAGTGGCTATTCTTACTGTTTTGGAGTTTTTTTTTTGGCGCCCACTCCTGTATCAACCAAACCGCTCTAGGGCTGATTGTGAAAATTGGCATGTATGTTCCTACTGTGAAGAGGACGACTTCGACTATTGTGGCGCCTCCTAATGGCACTTATTTTACGCCTATGGCTGTATTTCTTTAACCGTCTGGAGGATCTTTATTAAATTTAGCAAGTGTATTCACATGAAGTTGACAACAGTCGACGATGCCTCTCTCACAGATCCGACGAACGCTGTGTTCCCTAGTGGCAATTTCATTTTTTCCGTTTTCCTCCGTTTCTGAACATCCTTGATGGATTTTTATGAAATTTGGTAAATAGCTTTCTATGAAAGAAACAATGACATGTTCGTGTTTTCGGATGGATTTGATGTATTTTGCGCCATCTAGTGGCCATTTTTAATGTTTTCTAGTCTTTTTGGCATCTGCCTCTCTATCAACCAAACACTCTAAGGATGATTTTTGAAAATTGGCGTTTATGTTTCTACTATGATTCTACTGTGAAGAGGACAGCTGATGATGATCTTCAGACAACTTGAAGTACTGTGGTGCCTCCTAGTGGCAGTTTTTTCATCTGTGGCTGTGTCTCCCAACTGTACAGGGTATTTTAAAATTTGGCAAGTGTATTTATGTGAAGTTGGCAATGAACTATGACAACATTTGGATCGATCCAACTACCGCTGTGCGCCCTACTGGCATTTTTTGTTATCCTCTTTATCTTTGAAACTCCTTGGCAGATTTTTGTGAAATTTAATAAATAGGTTTCTATTAAAGAGTGGACAGGTTACCGTTTTCAGATAGATTCGAGGTATAGCGGCTCTTTCTATTATCATGAAATTTTGCAAATAAGTTTCTATTTAAGCAGAAGACAACATTTCCTCATTTTCGAACGGATTTGACGTATTCTGCACCACTCGGTGGCCATTTTAAAAATGTTTGAGTACTTTTTTGTCATTACCCTCTCCATCTACCAAACTGCTGGACGTTCAGAAAACTGACGCTGACGTTGATTTTGGGATGTGTTCAACTACTCTGCCCCCCCCAATTTTTGTTTGCATCTACGACTGTTTCTCCTTTATCCTGTGCAAGATCTTTCTGAAATTTCTGAAATTTACCAAATATGTTCCTATGCAGTCAGCAAACCAATGACAGCCAGTTTGAGACCAATTCAATCAAACTACAGATGTGCTCCCTAGTGACAATTTTATGTTTTACGTTTGCCTAGATTGATAACTTCAGAGTTCCTTGATGTTTTTTCATGAAATTGGGCAAAAAAATGTATTATAAAGACAGCAGCAGCTTCATTTTTGTAATGGATTTGAAGTATTTTACACCAACTAGTGGCCATTTTAATTATTAGTATTTAGTCTGTTTTGTTGTTGTTTGCCTCTCTGTATCTGTCAAACCGCGCAGAGGATCATTATGAAAACTTGCAGATGTATTCCTACTGACGTGGAATTTCAAACGGGTCCAACTACTGTGGTGCCCGTGAGACATTTTATTTACATCTCAGTGGCGGATCTAGGATATCACAAGGGGGGGCCCAACATTTTGTCCGGCTGTAAACATTTGCGCAAACTGAACCACGATTGTAGATGCGCATAGCACCGAATGGGGGGAGGCNTAAACTCAACATTTCCCTACGCTCTTACTGTTTTATTTTTTTTGCGGCAGCTAAAGGGGGGGGGGGCCAGGCCCCCTGGCCCCCCCCCTAAATCCGCCTATGCATCTATAGCTGTATCTCCTAAACCCCTTGAAAGATGTTTTTGACGTTTTGCACTTGTATTCCTATTAACTTGACAGCAAGTGGATGGATTCAACTGCAGTTGTGATTCCCAATGGCAGTTTGTTTTTTATGTTATCCTTTGAATCTTTGGAGTTCTTTGACAGATTTTCATAAAATTTGGCAAATAATTTTGAGAGACGACGACTATCCCATTTTTGGATAGGTTCAAAATATAATGAGCCATCTAATGCCATTTTATGACACAAATAAACACCCCTAGAAGCACACCATTTGTGGTGCAGTCGTTTGTGCATTTCAATGCTCCGCATTGCTCTTGTTGCACACTTCAACAAGCAAAATGAAAGAAGAGAACTATTGTACACTTAGGTTTTAATTCTTGATATTTGTAAGATATAACACACGCTAATGTTGGCTTACATAGTAACAAGCCTACCTTTGGAGACACTTTTCAAGGTGGAAGTAGTTTGGAAAATTTCACAAAACAAATATAAAAACAAATCTGCATGAGGATCAGGACTGTACTTTATTTCCTTACGTTGATGGCTAAATTAATGTAGAAAATTAGCTTAAAGGAGTATGCCACCCGATTTAATTAGTCTTTTTTACCATCTGAATCTGTCTATATCCACATCACCTCATATACGGTCCATCTTACCTCGCCGAGAGGTATCGCGTTAACCTGTGAGGAATGTGAGAAACAATGCAGTGACGTCAGTGGTTCATCTGCAGAGTGAGTGCTGCTATGGTGTGGTGTATCGTTGTCATTTGTGCAAACCATGAAGCTGCGAGGAAAGCGGGTATATCGTTTTTCGATTGCCTTGAAACCACATAATGCTTCGAAAATGGCTCGCGGTAGTGAAAAGTACTACTAACATTAATACTAAAGTATGAGGCCACGAAACATCTCCGTGTCTGTGGCCGACATTTAGTTGACAGTGTTGATTATGGAGAATTGTAGTTGGCCATGAAAACATATAAACAAATAATTATTACGATTAATTCAAGGCATGAGAACATAACGTTTTATATATTAGCTGTTTGATCGACTTACTCGTTCATCAGGCTTCTGTTTGGTCCTGTGGCCATAGGATGTTTTCCCCAGTTTCTTTTTCCCAGCCCTAAAAAACGTCGAAACCATACCTCTGTTTAGATGTGGTGCAAAATCAGGATGGTCTGTGAGACACATCTGCGCCACCTCTAGAAGGCGTTTCACTTGCAGAATTTCGTGGCAGCAAACGCAAGCGTCAGGCCTTTCCATTATTGTGCAGTTAGCACACTGACACCATGACTAGTCTTTCAAACAGTTTTCGGAACTATCCATATGTTCTCTTGTCTGTGCACATTCACGGCGCCTCTCTAGTATTTCTTGATTAGTGTGTTCCGGTTCGAACTGATAGCCTGTGAAACCTAACCATCGACCTGTGAAGTCTTCATCTAGTCTAAGTCGGGATTGCCAGATGCCATGTTGATGTTTATTATTGTACGTTCCGTTTCAAAATGACTTATTCTCACCCTAACCAATGCTTATATTAAACTGAAACAAAGTCTGTCTCATTAGATGCAATTTGTAATGCCTTTGGAGTGTTCATGAGTGTAAATGATTTGAGAAGCTAGCAATTAAAAAATCACTGCGTTACCGGGTTTAGATGCAATAAACTAATTGACGGGGCACCGAGGCCGTGTGAGCGCATGCTAATTCAGTGTTGCTGACAGAAAGCTGTTGTTTAACAATAATTCGATTTTATATCCTATGGTCAGATGTTAGGGGAATCTTTATTAAGATATACATGTACATTATTCAAATCATTGTTTCTGTACATTTTTTGCCCTGATGGTTCTCTGGAAGGGGAACCTGGCTTCACGCACCCCAACGAGTAAGTAGATTTGCAGTTTCACTGCTAATTCACCAAAATAATGACGTGCATTATTTCTTTGGCGCATTAATATAGTCTTTTTGTGACTAGAAGTTTAGTTTCAAACTTTGGCTGGTTGATGTTCGTGATGTCTTCAGTCCGGCCACGATGGGTATGATCAGGTTCCGAGGCACTGGCCAGGATAACAAGCGTTTTGTGTGTTTAGAATGCTGACTGAAAAAAATTGCAAGTCTAAATTACAATACACAGCTTATAATGTTCTCTTGTCTGTATTTCACGGAAGAATAATTTGAATATATCATGGAACAGACCCCAAACTCCCGCGACCGACCTTGGTAAATTGGCCTACCAACCTTTGTAGGCTACGGTACATTCAAATAACTATAAATCCGTTACAGCGAAATAAAATAACACGTTTGTTCAAGAACTCGATGTATTTGAAGGGTTTTCACATCGAATTTTGGTGTGGCGTAAAATGATGAATTCAAGTGATGAGCTGACATTAGTAAGGGTGTTGTGAATGGCTGAACAGACTGCGTTTCGAAGCTGTAATGTCCGTCTGCCATCAGGTGCCGCATGTCAGGTGAAAGATCTGTACTTGCTGTTATCGAGTGGAACTACTCGATCTAAATTGATACAAAATAGGTTGTTTTTTGGGTGGCATTCTCCGTTAAGTAATGTAATTACTGGTACCACGAACTTCCTAAACATATTGGCCCTTAATCAATGTGAATTTGCAGTTCATGAGCTTGGGGTTTCAGTTTGGATACAAGAAAGGTAATTTTTTTTTTTTTAAATTTATGCCCTGGGGCATATAACAGTTGTTCTAATCAGATCCTATTAATATCTGCAGATTCCTGCTCCCATAGCCCTTTTCTATGTCAATAAAGCTGGTGAGTTGATGCCTGTTGCCATCCAGCTGGAACAAGAACCTGCCGAAGATAATCCTGTGTTCTTCCCATCTGACCCAGAGTACACCTGGCTTATGGCGAAGATGTTCTTCAATTTGGCCGACTCTTCTTACCACCAGTCTGCCGTTCATTTAGGTGAGATTGTGCTAACTCAGTTCTTTTGTAACTATTAATTCCCAGTTAACTCGTTATGAGCACATAGGGATTATGTTTGGGAAATTTTACTTACCAATTGCATTTGTGCCTATGTGGCCACATGTTCACGTACACTCGTATATACATGTGATGTATCACATGTAGCTAAAACAGAAAGAACTGAAATGTAAGAATTATTAGTCTTCTTACTTTCCGTATGTTGGTCACATCACGTAACCTAGAGTTAGGGCTGAAAAGATCTGAAGGTCACATTGTGTGTGTAAGAAGACTTATAATTCTATATATCATATCAATGCACAATTATTATAATTAACTAGTAATAATCACCCAAGTGCTGTGTTCAGTGTACCCAAGTCACTTGCATTGCACTTCTGAAATGTTCACTTATGGAAATGGAAGCGGTAAGCTCTGTCCCATAATATATTCCTGCGCATATAATTATCATAAGATCTTTGACTAAACTGCTAGCAGCGGAATTTCAACATGGGGACTGTTAATGATTCATTGCAGGGTTAACTCACCTGGTAGTGGAGTCTATTGCAGTCAGCACTCATCGTCAGCTCTCTCCATCTCACCCAATCTACAGACTCCTGGCACCTCATTTCTTATATCTCATCGCCATTAATAGGTACGTCATCCTGAACTGACATGTAGCTCTCAGGATTTTCCTAGATGATTTAATGAAGAATATACCCAGCTCTTTCAATATCTGGATGAAGTGGGAACAAAATTTGTTCACAGGCAGTAACTCTTCACATATTTCATGCGAAAATATTTGACAAAATAACTTTTCTTATTTCTCGAAAGCCGACTACCTCGCTGCAAATATTGAAAATTTATTAAATGTTAAAATTGGGGTCCACATGACACTAATTAGCTCCTGTAGAAGCATACTGTTTGCAGTGCGGTCGTGGACAGAACATGGCGGATTGTGGCCTAATTAAATTAATTGCGTGGTGAACATCTTCTTTAGCCGAGCTCTGGAGAAATTGGTTAGTGAGGGAGGCTGGGTGGATGCTTGTATGGGGATTGGACGCATTGGTATGTTCAACATCATCCAGAGAGTGTGGAAAGGTTGGCGAATGGACGTGCAGGGGACACTTCCAGAGGACCTCAAGGAGAGGGGGGTAAGCGGTTCTATGATTAAGTGATGGGCACAATTTAACTCTCTATGAGTTGTTTGTAGTGTATGCATGGTTATTTATGGCGGACAATAACTGTTTTCACATAAATAATCAGGATTTTATATTCCACCAGGTGTCAACCCACTGTAAAAGCCAATCTCGATCATTATTTTCGTCATTATGTTGGCATACACGTGTAGGACATCATTGGCAAGTCTGCGCATTCAGACAAATATCTACAAGACTGAAATTCAACTCTGGGAAAAGTGCACCATTTTCTGTTAGCTTAAAGTATGCAGAGTTTGATATTTGAGTTAATATTGATCAATCTGTCACTCAGATTAGCTCTTTTTAGTAAATTTAGCAAAAAAGAAAGGTACAATTATACCAAAATGTAATCTTAAGCTGTTGTTGATTCTTTTTCAGAACGTAAACAAATATTTATGTTTGGCAAAAGTATATGCGGTTGTTCAGAAAAAGTATTATTCAGATGTAATTTTCTTTATTTTGTATGAATTCAAATGAAGTTGATACATCCTTATGCGATTTCAGGTGGACGATACAGAAGCCTTACCTAATTACCATTACCGTGACGATGCGTTGCTAACCTACGAAGCCTTGAAAAAATATGTGACCTCTATTTTGACTGCCGTCTATACATCGGACAATTTAGTTTCCGGGGACTACGAACTGCAAGCATGGTTATCAGAGTTATCACGCCCAGAAGCGGAAAATGGTTGTGACATTTTGGTAATGCATAACATTTAATCTTATATTAATATGTGAATCTTAAATCGGCGTGAAAATATAGCTCACAAACATTTTTAAGTTTGGTCAACACGCCACCTGTTGGCACATCACGTGACCTAATGAATATAAGTTTGAAAAGATTTCTGCCCTACCTGGCACTTTCTGCTAACCGTGCAAACGCTCTAGTCCACTCGGCCATCGGGACCACCACTTTATTTGATTGGTGGTCCTGATGGATTAGTGGATTAAAACATCTGCACAGTTAGTAGAAGGTCCCAGTTTCAAGTCTTGGTTGGGGCTGAAATCTTTTCAGACTTATATCCACGAGGTCACGTGATATGGCTAAAAATGTTTGCCAAAATTTAATCTTATACATGTCTAGACTATTAAGCTGTTGTTTTGTGTTAAAGTGTCCAGTGTTTCCAAAGCTATATTTTGCCAGTGTTTTCATTCAATTTTGTAATTGGACTTTGCGAATTACAATTCATGCCAGTTCTCTGTCATTTCATGTCATTGGCTGTGCTTGATGATTTCAAGTGTCACAGAAGAACTGAAATTGTTTTCTGGCAAAAGTGTTCTGGAATTGAAACATCAGATATGTTCACTGGCCTATTAGCTCTAACAATGTCATTGCATCCTTTGTTTGAATTAAAACTGGTTGTCTGGATTTCCCATGGCAACTGTACTACTTTGGGGACTGCAATTATAACCTGCCTTGGCAAGCAACTTTAGGGGCCTGGTCTGAACTTGTAGCAACATGTCTGTTCTTATGTGGAGATGTCAATTCTAACCAGCAGGAAGCAAGATGAGACCTATTTTGGATAATAGTCACTTATAGGGGTTCTCTTTTTTGGGAACTAGTTTTTCCACTAAGTAACGGGCATCAAACTAGTTCTCAAAATCTGGGACCACTGTATACCAGTTGTTGGTATATTTCTTCTATCAAAACCTGCTTGTATCAATGAACCAACCTCTTGTTTTAGGGAATGCCAACGAGTGCCTCTAAAGTTGATGACATCATCCCGTTGGTCACATCCATCATTTTCCTCAGCAGCGTCGCCCATGCGGCTGCCAACTTTAACCAGTATGATGAGTACGCCTTCCCGCCCAACTATCCCAGCATTCTGCACGGTCCCAGACCTACGGATAAGGTATGTTTATGAAGTAGGGTCTAGATTAAAACAGCCTTAAATTATGATTAGAAAAGTCACATACATGATCAACAAACTTCTGGGACCATCTTGCTGGGCCAGCAATGCATTCTGGGACTAGACGGCCTAGTTGATTCATGCCACAAAACATCATCAAGGGACAATGACTTGTATTATTTGAAGTTTGTCTATCGTGGCTGCAGCATCAGTCACATGACTCATTTACCCGGTATTGCCGTCTGCTTACTGCAGTCTGGATCTTATTGCAGCAGTTTGTCTGATATTAGCATACACTGTGGTCTCGATAAAAGCGGGGAGTTAATGGTATGCGTTTTTGATCCCAGTACAATTTTTAAATGCTTGTGATGTGCATGATGAAACATGGAAATGTTTGGGTCACTATCTTAAGTAGCTGTGACCCATGACAGGTGTCAAGACCTTTCCTAAAAGACCATTTACTTTTTTTACTGTGAAATCAGTGGTATTCATTCATATACACATTTTGTGTTCTTGTCTGCATTTGACTTGTGTATAATTTATCCTCCAACATTAGAGCCAAATTCCTCTGACTGAAAACGAAAAATAATCTTGTTTCATACACTAGTGTAACTAAGCTTAAGCACTAACTCTGCATTGCACGATCGATGTCTGTGTCATATATTTTTTACTCATTCTAATGACTTACAGGTCCCTTGGCCTGTTTCAAAAGAAGTCAAGCCAAATTCTGTGTACTGATAGTATTTATGATAATAGTAGACCGACAATACATATTACTATATATAACGACATTATTAACAATTTTGATATTTTTGATTGAGAGAAATATTGTTATTATTGAATATTGATATTGATAATTATCATAATTACAATACTATTCTGACTGCAACTGCTAATAGCGCGTCTCATTGTCGAATCGTTTCAGAAAGCCAGAACTGAACAGGATATTGTGGAGATCTTGCCAGCCAAAGAACAATTTTTAGACATCATGATTGTCACAAAAATTCTGAGTGATCGTGGCACAAATTCCCTTGGCGAGTTTGAAGTTCAGTACGCCTATCACCCGATATTTATAAAGGCCCTCAAGCAGTAAGTTTAACATCGCTAAAGCAATTACACTCCAGATATTAGTAATCAATGTTACTGTTGTTAAACTAATATTAGATCATGGTTGTTATTGTTGGTCTTTTTGTTAGTCACATTATTACATTGTTATGAGTGAAGATAATAGAACACTGGGTAGGCACATTAAAGGTGTTGTTGGTTTTGCTTGATATAGTGCAGATAAAAAAAGATTTCAGAAATACTTAGAAGTGGTTAAAAACCCACATTCTATCTCAATTTGTAATTTAGACCACTCATTGTAAGGTTATGAAGTACGTTGGTCTCAAATTGATCCTTGAGTAGTCAAATTGGAGGTGATTAGGGGATTTCAGGGGTTTGAAAGATCTGCCTGTACGTTAGGGAATAAGACCAAGCTCTACAAGTTGACATGTCACAGCATGTCGTGTGATACACTAGGAGTAATGAACTATCATTTCCTTTGCAAACCCCTGCAGACTGAATCACTTACCATCTGAATAAGGAACAAGTTGAGACCAAGTTCATAGCAACAAGTGTCCTAATTAAAAGTGCCGCTCTTGAACACAATGCACCCTCACGCATAGCCACTTTAAGTGCGGTTTCTAATTCTTTCCATAGCAACATGAGAGGTAGCTATTTAGATCATGTCAAAAGTGATCAGTTTTAAACTGCAAGAACTGATGACGAATGAAGCTGTACAAACTGCCATGTTGAAAACCTTCAAAAAGGGTTCTACCTCAAACACACAAACCTAAAGAAAATACCACAAGATGGCACTGCATGCAATCCGTGTTCCATTGTATGTGTTGAGCTCCATTGCCCTGCTTAAGCTTTTGGTTGTTTCAGATTACGCGAAGACTGCGGGAAAATTACGCATATTATTGATGAGCACAATGCCAAAAGAGTTGAGAAGTACATTTACCTGAGTCCAGCTGAAGTACCAAATGCCATCAGCATATGAGCGCTGTGTTACATAATCATAGCAGACTTTGTGACTTATTAATTAAAGTTGTTGATTACTCACTTGATGCCTGATTTTGAGAAGTGCATTTACTGCTTGCTAAGAACTGACTTTAATTGTCTGGGTTGATGGGTTTGTCATTTTATGCAATATGCAAAGGCTAGAAATAGGCTGATTCTGTAACCAGACACTAGGTGGAGTTATTAGCTGATCAACATGTGGACTTTGAAAATAACTTCAGGAGAATGTGCATAATAGTTCCTCATAACAGACAATAGAGGGCATGAAATAGTAATGAACCTCAGCATTGAGAAGCTGTGATCTTGATGCAGGCATCATTCTGCTTCGCTGGTCTTTTCAATTTGAGCTATTGGTAAACATAATCGTGTGTTAGAGATTCTGCTATTTTTACTGGTTTCAGAGCGCTCTGTGCTTCATTCCGTCTTTTCCCTGAAATGTGCGCATGCTTCATTAACTTTGTGATAGATCTGATGGTAATGATTGGATCTAATATGCCCGAATTTTGAGAACCAGTTTTCTCCACAGTGTGGTATCAAACTGGTTCTCAAAATACGGCATGTTATATCCGACTATTTCCGATTTGTCTGTTCTTGGGCATTTGTAAATATACAACTGTGTAAAATATGTACGTTGGTGGTGAATATTCGTGCCCTCTTTTGGCTTAACATCTTCCTAAAAGTCCTTTGTATTTCAAATGCATATTTTCTGTATAGTTACTGGCTTCTGATTTTTATGATCTCACATGTATGTATGTTAAAACTTTGTACATATGCATGTTTTGTGTGTGTGTGTGTGTGCGTGCGTTCGTGCGTGCATTATGCTGTCATCCAGCCGTGCTCCTTTTCCAAAACCTATAATGGATGCTCGTGAAATTTCATGCGGATTCAACTACTGGTGTGCCACTTAGTGTCAATTCTAATTTATTACCTTATCTACATTTAGGGATGTTTCATGACTTTTGGCAAATAAGTTTCTATCAAGGAAACAACAACACTTGCCTTGTTTCAGACAGATATGACTAATTGTGTTGCGCCCTCTCAGCACCCTTTTTATTTCATGCATTGTACTATTAAAAATGCCACTTTGGGTGCAGTGGGCGAATTCTAATGGTTTGCTCTTGTAAAGATTCTCAATTTGAATAACCTAGTGACTGAAAGCAGTATATGTCATTGAGTCTCAAAGTCTTTTGGATAATATTTTTTTTTGCTTTATAGGGGTTTTATGTACAGCGCTGCTGTCGTTTTTTTGGAATTATTCATGGGATTGTTATTGGCTTGTAAACATTCCTGATATCACAGTTACCTTGGTTATGTGTGAACAACATGACCCCAACGACACTTGACACTGCAGCACACCAGAATGGATCCACTGCAACAGGGTGTTGGTGTGAGCATTACTCAGCAACTATCATGTTGAAAGCCAGCCTCAGAGTGAAACAGTAATGGAAACTCTCCTCTTACCTCACACAAAAAATTGCCAAAATTGTCATTTTCCAAATCTTGCATGAATGAAATTTACCGAAATTGTTTTATGACAACTACACAGTACAGATTATGCTAATAATAGACAAAGGTTTTCTTTATCTTTATTTTTGTGGAGAAATAGTGTTTGAATTGTTAGCCATATTGTGTTCTTATTGGGTGAAGACTTGCAGTAATAACATAGATTAGCAAATCCTTTTTTCGAGGCATAAGCCATCGGATCCGGCTGAAGTTCAACAAGGCTTGGAATTTACCTCTTATGAGAGGATTTCATGTTTTTTGATTTCGATTTCCTTTTATTTGATATCCAGTTTCCTTTTTTCATCATTTGTCATTATTTTTTTTACTTTATTCACCCAAAAATGTTTGTTTCAGTTAAATTTTACATCACAAAAAAAATTTCTATCACACATGTCTAATTATTTGTGGAACGATATATCACCAGGAAAATTTTCCTCTTTTTTATCATTGGTCATTCCAAGCCCTGGTTAAATCTCTCCACCTTACATGGGTGTATTATATATCAACCCATGCATCTACACAAGTTATCATTGATGTGACCGGATGTTTACAGGTTGACTACAGTCCATGTGGAATGTGAAAACAACTTGCCAATGAAATTATTGAAATTATATGGGAGACTATTTCTTAATCATGCAATAGTCAGTGGTCCTAACTACTGATGCGAAATTTATATTTTTCCGGTCATTTCTTAATTATGTCTTTGCTCTTTCTGACTTATGTCTCTGGTCTTTCTGTCTCTGCAATGCAATAAGTAGAATCCCAAAAAATCTGGGGTTACAGGGTTAAGAAGTGTTATTTTACATTAATTGTTTAAGTTAAACTTTGCTGTGTAAAATTGTTGCTGATGACCCCACTGGTTTCTATCCATGGGGTCATTCTCTGTCATTTGCTCTTTACCTGTGGTGACGTTGGATCTTGTTATATTTTCTGGTCGGGTTGAATGAACCATGGTGTAGGGCTCGCTGCTTGGATTTTTGGATTTTTATAATAAAGTTGCTGATAAATTAATATTTTGTAAAAATAAATATTCTTTTATGTATTGTGCTTGCGCAGGGTAATATTCAGAATATATTTTGTGGTAATGAAAAGGCTGTGTTGTTTCACTAATCAAAGGATTTAATCGGTTTTATGCTGAAAAGCATATAAATAAGTCAGCCAACGGTAATTGTCTATGTATTCTCCATGCTTTCCACGGAAACATGGCACGTCTTACGAGTGAGCGGGTGCCTTGGAAGTGTTATTCATTGATGAAAACGTAAACATCGAAAACGTTAGCAGTTTACTGAATAGGCTGGAAACATTGTGGACTGAACCAGTGCATTTTGCAAGACGGTATTTAAAAATGCAAGTCTACAAAATTGTTGGACCATACAGTCTAGTTTTCTGAAACTAGTTCCGATCCTCAACAGTACTGTTCTATAATCCGTTTAATTCCTTAGTGCCTGGCGTGAGGATCTGGGAACAATTGAATAAAGTGTCATTTGATGCAAGCTCTTACTTTCACCAATTGGAGAGAATCATCAATTAAGGTTATGCGGGAGCTT
>NMRA01000141.1:239597-251755 GCA_002633005.1 Phoronis australis | reverse complement strand
TGGACCGAAAGGCTCTTCCAGCGTCCTCTGTTGTCAAGGACCAACAACAGCATCTGGTGACCCCTCAAAATGGAAGAATGTGATTGGCTACTGTGTGTCACCCGAGCTTATTGATATCGTGTGATACAAACTCGCAGTCATCGCGCTAACAGATGTTTGATTGTGAGCTATTACGCTCGTTGGGACTTCGGTGAGTAGTTTATTTCCTTGAAGTTGCTACGTTTTTTTTATAAGTCGTGGTGTATCCGAGTTCTTGATGGAGCTTAACTGGTTCACGGCTTTCGCCAATCAAAGACTGTATTTAGGCTTCTCATTGAATTACCGCTGTAGGCCTAGCTTATTTGCTTGGTTGTAATCTACTGCGTAATCAAACATATTTCTAAACATGCATTTAGGCAGTTCATCACCCACACCAGGGCTGCCTTACGGATCCACATTCACTATGCTATGCTTCTATTGTATCTCCTGTGACTATGCTGGATCCCACACATGGATAAAATAGGTTAAAAACCCAGATTCTCTTTGTTTTGGTCTCTGCCCGCTGGCGAATATCACCTTTTTAGTTCACAGGCACGTAGGACCACTCAAGGGCGTTGATAAGATAACGTGTGTTACAGGTATCAGTGGTGATCAACCTTTATACAGGGTCTTTTTGCTAAACTATTTTCTAGAATTTTAAAGGGTGACTGATATTGCAGGACGCTTATGGACAGAGGGGCCCAGTCTTTTAGTCTCACAGCAGTCCGAAACAGCACGGGAATTTCAGGCTTGTGACGGAAGCAACATCATTTCTAAAATATATCGGTCTCTGCACCAATCTCTAGTCTATTAATTATGAAAATTTGTTTGACTTATCGTCTCGACCAGTCAGTTCTCTTGTTGTCTTCAGGTGTACAGTGTTCTAAATACAGCTAGCATGGGGTTCACTCACCTGTGGTCAATTGACCTGTGACCTCCATCTGGTATACAAGATTAGAGGTTTGCCCACTTAGCCAGGTTAATGCCCTTTAGTTCATTCATGGGGACTAGTTTACCAACAAATGATATTGACTTCCACCTAGGAGGGGTTAAACCTCCTGCATTCTGCATTTGGTCTTGAAGGTTATTGAAGCATGAATATTTACATACATGAACTTATGAACTTTGAAGGGTTTATCATTCAATCCCCTTGGTGTTGAAGATTCCAATGTTAACTCTAAAAGAGAATTATTTATCGGAGAGTTCCGATAAAGCATCCATGATCCATGGATGCTATTTCAAAAACGAAGGAATAAAAAGTGTCATTCTATCAAAATGTAATAAAAAGTTTGGTCACATCGTTCATGAGTGATCAAATTATTTTTATCTTAGCCATACTACTTTCAAGAGATTTGACAGACGACAACATGATTGTGCTCACCTGTTGATTTAAAGAGGTCGTTGTGTTCTTGGATTGTCATTAATTGTATATTTAATATTGTTTCAGGTGCTACTTAACGTCTACTTTCATCGTTCATTCGCACACACAATGAGGCGACCTCTGTCCAGCCTCATTCTGAGAGGCTTTGTCCTCTTCCTCATTGGTGCCGTCTTCGCTCTGGTGCTCAACCTATTGCAGGTCCAACGACAAATCACGCTGTTTCCCCCTTTTGCTCAAGACATGACCTCACACATTGCCAGTTTCTTTTCAACGGCTTGGTGGGTGCCTCCGAGTTGTGGAACAGCTGCAGGTCTGTTTACAAAGTGTTTATTTAGGCCTTAGTGTGACATGAAACTGCACGGCATCCTGTTCAGTTGGCTAAAGCTAAAATTCATTGGCCACTGAATAAATCTTTCAAAGGCTACTGGGGTTAGCCAACCCTGAAATTGAGAATTCGGAAATGGCGACTGTACATTGTCTGTGACTTGGTAATGGAAACGGAATCCGATCATGATAAGGAATATTATGAAACTGATTTTATGAGAGTACAAGGGCTAATGTGATTTTGTTTTTAGCTGGCTAAACATGGCGAAATGCAGCTTTTAGTACTTTTCTTCTGTGCTGAATTGTCTGATTTTTCAAGGTTGCAGTTGTCGCATAACATTGACGCTAATCTCACAAAGACTCATACATAGTCATTGAAATTTTATGTCACAAATTTCAGTGAGCAGTCACCACATAGCTTGGTTTAGAATGTCCAAGTTCGTCTAGTTATGAAAGAGGTGGCACTTAAATGTCTTTGCAAGTGGAAATGTTTTTAACCATTTGAAAAACTAATTGTGATTGATATAATGGCTGTTACACTGCACAACATGGATGTTTAATTGACTCCAATGACCTTTACTCCACCTGTTGGTGTTGCAGCGGTGATTGGTCTGCTCTATCCATGTCTAGATGACAAGCTGGGGGAGGGGCACAAGTACAAGCAGGAGTGGTCCAGCGTCATGAGGTGCATCGCCGTCTTTGTAGGCATCAATCACGCCAGTGCAGTATCCTTTCCCTGTTGTCATGGAGATCTTATCTGCATGGAGACAAAGTTACTGTCAACTTTTTTTGTGAATGAGACGCTAAGAGTGAAGTGCAAATTAGATGATGCACCAACCAGCTTTCAGTGTCCACGATAACTGGATTTAGTAAAATTGCTTGCCGTATTGCCATGCCATTAGGGCCATGGGCGCCTGTACGGAACTGCGGTTATATGCGAAACTTAGGTGCATTCGTCAATATGCGAAGTACTTGGTTAAAAAAGGCTGCGAAAAAAGGGATTATTTTGGATATAGGCCCATGAGCCTAAAGGCACTGCAATATGGTAAACAGGTTTGCTAATCTTTCATGACTAACACAGGTATTTTCACATTCTTTTCCATTGAACACACTATTCTCTCAGCAGTTATATTTGCTTTCTAAAGTGTGTATTTTCTTGTGAGCATGTCTCTTAAGATCCACTGTTGGACTGCCAAAAACAATTGCTCATGAAACGAGAACACTAATGGTGAGAATGCTTACACAGCAGCTCTCAAGGGAGAAAGATTGACTTGCCAGTGAATCACTCTAGTTTAACAATATTGGGTATACTGATAATGATAATGGTAAAAATTCTTTTATACGAAGGCCATCATCAAAAGCTGCAGCGGAGAACTGGTAAGGGCAACCCATATCAAAATTCCACCCACATGTTGTAGTGCTCAATTCTTGTCTTAACAATCACTTGATCAACATTATATTAATTATTTTCATTTTCTTTAACCCATGACCTCAGAAAATTGACTTTGCCAACAATTTCCAACTATCGCTTACGCTTGCCGCCATGTCTGTTGGTCTGTGGTGGCTATTCGACCGGTCAAGAAGCGGATTTGGTCTCGGCATAGGCATCGCAGTATGTGCAACATTCGTCACACAGCTTTTAGTATACCACGGTGTTTACAGGTAATGACTTCTGTTCCAGTTGGCCCCCTAGAATTGTGTTAAAGTGTATCGGTGATCGTTGTACTCGCTCGTTTTATTCATAATATTACTAGTTGCTGTTTAATTCGTTATTAGCAATATAAATGGAAATTGTGGGCAAGAAAATTGAACTCTTGGGCACAAATTCCGTTTTTTGTATAGTGGTGTGTTGAAACGTAAAGCCAGGGAGATTGAACGTTGTTGGCAGAAAGAAATTACATTCATCTTCGTCAACTTGAGCAACTCGCAAGTGTTTTTTATGTAATGATTGCTGTTGGCCTGTTTATGTAAGTACAAGACTCCGTGTGTAGGTGAACCAAAGTAGCGATGCTAGCAGATTCACATCCTGTAGAGGTCACTTCATTTTGTAACATTTCAACCATCCTGAAATCAGTTTACAGTAGATACTTGTACGCAGGTGTCGTTTATCCAGTATCGCTACAAGGTTACCGAGGTGACAGTCAACTGCATGACGCTTACGTTACTCTCAATTTCAGGATTCTTATCCCACAAATCTTTGTTGTGCACTCATTGGTGTCTTCTGTATAAGCGTCAATCGAACTTAATTTTGTGTTTATAATGCTTATTGCATTTAACAGGTATACAGAACCCGACTTCCTATACGTTCGCTCGTGGCTACCGTGTATATTCTTCTCGGGGGGCGTAACTATGGGCAACATTGGGCGACAACTAGCTGTGGTGAGTGCTGGTGATAGTCAAGTCGGTCTGTGGCAGCCAGTTGCAATGTTTATTGTTCATGAGTTTTCCAAAACTGCACTGGGTACTCTTAAATTGAAAAGTTCCTGACTTGGATTGACAGATTTTGTATTTGGAATTAAAATGCGAGTTAATTAACTAGTTTGGTTCATCAGTGAAAATACAATAATGTCTTTCATGTTTTACCACAAAATGCTAGCTTTGAAACTCTACGTAGTTTCCTTCAGAAACGTTCTGTCAGTTATTTAATTTTTTAGACAAAGTCTCGTAAATCGTTCGCATAAAAGATAATTTTGCTACTCGGATTATTTAGGGACTTCTCCAGAAGTCTGTGTATTGAACCGAATTTCTACAACGCTGTGGATTTCAACTTGGGGAAAAGTATACTTTTTCTAAAAGTAGGAGACCTGTAGAATTTGACATTGTCTTCTTAACAATCTGTCGGTAAGTGGGTCATGTGACCATGTTTTTAAGCTAAATTTTTAAAGAAGAAACTAAGGTACATTGCCTGCAACAGTATCAATAAGCTGACCTGTTTTCATTTCATATTAATGTTATATAAAGTCGCAAAAATGCTGTACAGTTTTCCAAATTGTCATTTCGTTTTATACAACTTTCGAGATTTTTCATGAAAAGTTTTCAAATCCTATTTTATGACAATCCCTCTTGCAAATGTGGACCATTTCAAAAACAGTTCCTAACTTCATTATGGAAAACAGTGCAAAAAGCGTAGTATCTGAAGGGCTCATTTGAATCCGGTCTTGCATTTCTGAGATGTGATGTTCCAAAGTTAGTCAAATTGGCCTATCGCAAGCTCCGCCCCCTTGCGAAGTGTTGACAAACAGACAATAAATTATACCCGGCAATGTGTTGTTTGTCGGGTAAAGGGGTGGCTTTGAAACGAAGGCGTGTTAAGAATGCTACGTTCTGATTGGTCAGCTCAGAGGTCACTCAAAATCCTGGCGATAGGTCAATACGCCATTTTCATAGAGTTCACATATCGGTTGACCTGCCAGTCATTGTTATGATGGGGTGATGTCTGTTGTTGTTCAGAAATTCTTTAAATAGAGTTTCTTATGTAACCCAACCACAACCAATGTCACCCTATCTCAGTATCAGGATTCAGTTTGACCAATCAGGTTGTTTTTAGCTTTTGGACACCCCTCTTGTTATGTAATCCAGTAGATGTAATCACCGGTTATGTAAGGATTGTTTGTTGACAAAAGGTGGCCTAATTTTGTCACATGGTATCCTGGCTTGTGATTAGATATCTGAGTTGTTGTAGACAAACTCAAGAGTTCATAGCTCCATTCCTTGATTACGTCAGTTCGTCCACTCGCTGCTTCATCCGCGAATTGTAAACCAGGATTTTTCAACTAGGTGAAATATGCCTCAAACAGAGACCCTGATTTTCCGTTTACAAAACCAGAGAAATCGATTTTAGCTTAAGAAATTAAATTTTATTCTGTTTTGTAAATTTAGGTGAAATTGTCTTGCTTTTTCCGAAAAAAGAAAACCTTCAGGAGGAATGAAGAACTACTTGAACATGTCCATGGCAAAATGATTGTCAATCTATTTGTGACCAGAATCGTGCAATTTGATTCACAATATTCTTATTTTTGGTTAATAAAAATCAAAAATATTGGAAATGCTGTTTCCACTACTGAAATTTATGAATTCTATTTGAAACCTTGAATTCTGTGAAAGGAATGTGATTCTGTGAATTTTGTCCGTTCTCTGTTGGCAGTGAAAATCGTATTGATTACAGATGATCTCAGTCAGAGGGTGATTGCTGGAAGACAACGCCTCTTTAAGACTTTAGCTATCCAATAATCAGCAATAGTCGGATATAACGTGCCCTCCTTTTTAGAACCAGTTTGATGCCCGTTATTCAATGGAGAAGACTGGTTCTCAAAATTCGGGCACGTTATATCGAACCCGTTACACAATAATTCGCATTTTTCGGTATACTATAATTGTCTATCTTTTTTTTAGTCGGATTATGAGCAATACAAGCAGCATGCTGAGTAATGTATCGTCGGCACTTGACCAAGAATGTGGGAGAAAACAATTGCTGAGACAGAAAACTTGAGGTGCAAAAGAGGAATACGGTTGTGTTGTTGATTGCTAAGAACACAGCCTGGTCTATATTACTTAGCGTAAGTGTTCTAGGATTCCAGTACAGTAGACATTATGGAAGTGAGCGGGACATTTTAGTTTGTCAAACAATCCCATGTATAATCTCGTTTTTTGATATTCAGTACTGAAGCCCCGGGAGCAACCAATTTTGGCGTCAAGAACATCGAACAAAGGATGCCACCCTGAAAGGAAAATCAAAACAATGGTTCTCAAAGGTCATGCTGACGAGGCTTTAAAGTTCGCAATTTTCAGTATTCTCCGTTGATGTCACCCGAAACAGCAATACTGATCTTCATTGCTTAAGGACAATCTTACCTTTATTCTTATCAATTAAAGGCATAAAGTTTCATCAGTTGAGAGGTATCGCTAAAATGTCTACATTTCCTAAATTACAGTCCTGCTTTTATTGGTGTTTTTTATTACACTAGCTAATTATGGAAAGTAAAATTCAATGCAGATCGACTCCGGTGGCCATTTTGTTTGTGCACAATCAATTTGGAAATGAAAGTACCTTTGACATCAACAGTTGTCAAAGGCAGGTGCTTCAGGGGGCTTAAAATGCTGAGTGATAGTAGGACTATTCCAAGTGAAGACAGAGCAATACTAGGACATGGTGTGTAGTTATCATGTTGCGTTTTACATTTTTAGCTGCATTTCTATGTGTTTAGATGGCAAAAGGAAAATTGAATTAGACCTTTAATTCTCATAAAATCGGTCTCGTGATAAGATTCCATTTGAGTTACTAAACTAAAACTACGAGACCATCAGTGAAAATGTTTCGTAGTTTATTGGCGTTGGCCTACCCTGAAATTGCATTTTTAAAATGGGGCTTACAAGAATTGTCTGCCTAGTGTGACTAGAGAAAAAATATTCCCGTCGAATAATTGATATTGTGAGACAAAAAATACCTTCTTCCGCTTTTGTTTTTAGCCAACTTTATGGGAAATGCAGCTTGAAGCATTGTTTTCAGGTGAGAAATTAAAGTAATTAGGAAACCGGGGTTGTATTAGTGGTAATCTGCATGCAGTTGTTTGAGAGTCACCCATTTTGGTCGGTTACTTATCGGTGATTTAGTCCGTATTTTTGTGCTTACTTTTCGCTACCACAATGGTGATATAATAAAACGGGTGTCCTTTACAGTTAGAAATTCTGTTGGCCTATTCTATACAGCTATTATAGAAAGGCGATTGTTAAATTTTTGCAGATTGTTTCTGGGAGAAAATCAATCTGAAAAGTATAACAAACGCCGAATTTGACAACTGTTTTTGTGCAAAAATTAGTGAAGAATCATTCTAATTAGGAGAGTGTGACATGTTTCGGACTTTTTGGAAGGTCCTTTTACATGTATTTGTCATTTTCCGGCTTTGAGGTGACGCTCAGGACTCTAGCCGTTATGGTTGTAGGACGAGATCCTACTTTCAAAGTAGCACCTCAAGTCTGGAAAGTGTCACACACATGACCATGGGTATTTTGACCTTGAGACTTATTGCCATTCTTTACTCTACCTGAGTTACCATATACCCAGAGTTGTACACAAAAAGGCAGATACTACATGTAACATTTATATATAAATATATAAATTGCTATTGAGGTTATGGGCTTGAGTGCTCTATTAACAAGCCTGGTCTTACTTTGTGCTGTATGAGCTGATGATCGCGCACAATTGTCATGTAGTGAAGTGTCACGTAGCGCTAATTAGGTCAAACTAATATGGCAAACTTCAAACTTGAGCAAGTCCAGTTGGCAGCAGTAAACTTTTCCATTCAAGTAATTCATGAGCTGTGTTTACTCCTCGGTGTTATTCTGTATAATTAATCAGAAATGCTAACTTGCCATATTCAAAAACAAAAACTGTACAAATGGTTCCACCCTAAAATGTGAACCAAAGCAATGGTGACGCTACATGGAGCTTTAAAATTCTGTGCAACGGTTACTGTAAGTTATTAACTAATGAGTTACGTCCGTATTAGTGTTCACCTTTTTCGTAAAATGTAAAGACCCACATTCGAGAGCTTGGGACTTAAAGTTGTAGTTCCTCAAATGTTATGCTCAATTGTCTGTATGTCTTTGTGTTAAGTGACATGATGTTGGGCTTCACTATGGCAATAGTCACTTATAGGGGTCCCGAGTTTTGAGAACAAAATTAGTGCCTGTTATTCAGCATAGCGAAATGGTTCTCTAGATGCGGGACCGTATTTTATGTTGTTTGAGAACCGAGACGTAAGTGCTTAAGACTTGGAAGGGTTGCTACCCAACTTAATTAGGTTGCAATGTTTGTCACTTGACACATGGATACGCACAAAGATGAATTACTGGAATTAGCATAATCGTTAACCACTTGACCTTTCACGTATTTGTTGCTCTTTTCGCCTTTTTTGTGGTGCTATGCTGTTCCTCTAAGGGAACTTAAGGTTTTTGTTGTAACTTTTGTGGTTTTTTGTCTGTGAAAGTCTTGGTCAAAAATTTTGGTCTGTGAGGTGTTTTTTGTAGACAAGAGGTGGGAGAGTTAAACAAAATTGGCGGGGTGACCAAAGATGGAGGGTGAAATGGAGCTGGAGCGAGCGTGTGAGGGGGGGGGGGGCGTTGCGTCACTTCCACTGCATGCTGAGGTCTGTGATACACTTTTATGTTTTGTTAAGGCAAAGTTTAACAATTGCTATGAAGGTGTAAAGGTTAACATGTATGAATTGATGTGGCGCTAGAATTGTAACGTCTGCTTTGTTTGGTGATTGTTACGTTAGGTGCTGCAATGTGATGATGCAAGTGCAGATCTATGATTTCAGTGACAGAAGGTATACTGCACCAGCAGGGCTCTTTTCTTGTGCCGTTTTTTTTTCTTGGTTGCTTCCTCCGTGTAGATCCAACAGTGTGCTATAGTCAGGGCAAATCATGGAGAATAATTTAGTGCCACAGTGCCATGTTTCGTAAGGGACAAAGCAATTTGCACATTTTATTTATGATTTGCTGTGTTCGAGTATGTTTTATTTGATTTTGGGTTTGGACGTCAGCTGCGAGCTGTGACGGTACTTCATTACTAAAAGGATACCAAACCCTGTTTCAACAATTTCTGCCAATCCTCTTTCTGTCTTCTGCTAATGCATCATTGGCGTCAATCTTGAAAGATAAAAACTGGAATGAACTAAAAACGTATACTCCCTATGTCCCAGATTGAATATTATGGTTCTTGTTGGGTGGTCTTTCCTCACAGTTGCCTTATAATTCCATAAAAGTGTAGGTCGCACTTGCCCCATTAGCAGACTTTGAATGGAGTTTTCAAATTTTCCTCCAAACTTTTGAGGGTAGTCCAGGTTCATAGAGCATTATTTTGTTTCAGTCAGTGGACAAGAAAGTCATTTTTAATATCTGCTAATAGGCCAAAACTGGGTTAAGTATCCTTTTAATATGTCTCTTAGGAGTTGGTTCTGGCTTGGCATAGAACTCTGTTCAGCTCATGAGATGAGATAATCTATTGGTTTTGTTCTTGAATACTGTAAAAATGTTGACTTTGAGTTTTATTAATCCCTTGATGTCATGGAAATATTCCTTAGGATTTGAATTCTGAAGTACAGATCTTGTTTTTAAATGTCATTAATTAATATGCATATTTGAAAACGTGAAAAACATTTTGTGTGTATATAAGGTCGTCCATAATTCATTGTAAATAACCATCAGTTTGTGCGAATAAACAGTATTAATTAATTTATAGTTATTGAATTTGTGTTGGTATTATATCGACTGACTCCATGAAACAAAGTTGGGTGTCCTATCAGAGTGGTTAACTACGGGCAAAGCGTCTGATTGAGCCCACGGTCTAATCTTTTTACTCGAAATGGAACTAAAAAAAATAGTTCGAGTAAAAAGATTAGATTCTGGGCCCTGATTTACAAAAGAAATTTGTATCTTAGAGAAGGCTCGGATACCGGTCTTCAATACAAGTCGGGTATGTGGTAGAGCGGTGCTATTGAAGAGGGGGATTGGGAAGGGCCACATCTTCGCGAAAATGTCCCCACGTCTCAGCTACGACCAGACCTTCGATAAAATGGGATCCACGCAGTAAGTGTATAGTACCGAAGGACAAACACTGCATTCACTGATACCCTATGAACCCTCCTTTTTAAAAGACTGCGACATAATGGTAAATCACTCGTTCTCAAAATATTTCCTTGATATCTTTAGTATATTGGTATTTAGTGCCTTTGTGGCTCTTTCAAGATGCCTAGTTGTAACACGACAGGTAGTCTCTTTCTGGTGGCTGGGGAAAAGGATAGCGTGTCCCAAAAATGCACACACTTCCTGAACGCCTGGAGTTCCAATTTAGTTCCCGTGGATCACAGAGATTCTGCGCGCCGGGCCTACTGCAGGGTTACATCTTTTTTTTTTAACGTGGGTACGTCAGTCATGATTCAGGACAAGCAATCAATTCAGTTTTGAAGAACAAAATTCATTGTCAATAATCATCTTTGAATCTACCGATTTTCGTAGACACATAAACATGTATTTCAGAAACCAACGAATTTGTTAATCCAAAACGGAATCTTATAAGCAATTTCCGCATGAATGCTTGCAGACTTTTGACGGGTAACCGGGAGAATATGGGTGATGGGGCATTCGTATTAAGGTGTATTTTTGCTCATTTCAGAGGTACCTGTAACTGTTTACGAGGTAAACTTGAACTCCACTGACAAAAAACCGCTGAAATCTTTGTTTATGATTGCGCGAGTTCTTTGAGTACCCCTTTTCGACATGTACAAGGTCATCACAAATAGTAGCCTAGACAGCAGAGTTTTCCACATGTGGGAATTCCTTACAAACAACTCATAGTAAACATCTTTAAAAGAGATACTATTGTGATACTACGGGAAACAGTAACATTATTTTATAACTAACCACCGGAAATAATCCTTTTGTGTAATTCATAAATAGTCATCTTCACGTTCTTCAAAATTCCACCCTTTCGAGGGCTGCAATCCTATTGTATTTCTTTGCATTTTTGGTTGTTTGGATCGAATGGCTCTGCTGCGCATGCGTGTTTTGTGTTTTTTGATGAATTTGGATTCTCAACTTCCATCGTGAATACTTGACAGTGTGGGATTTTCATGTATAGAGAGACAAAGGGACATTTCCCCCGAACTGCTCCACCAAGAGAGGGTACCATCTGAAATGGGACACTTTAAGATGAAAGGCTAGACATCATTTAAGCGTGGAAAAAAGAGTGACAGTTCATTCCAACGTCGTGTGGTCCCAAAACGATGTAGGGAGTGACCTCCTTCAACATGAAAGCCGGTTGCACGATTTCACAAAAAAAAACAGGAAAATAGAGGTAATCGGTTCCAACATTGGTCCCTCTGTCCGTGAGCGGTCCCTTAAGAATTTATCAATAAAAACACAAAAAAGGGTGGCCACTTGAATGTCATCAATGGCCTCCTTCAAGGGCGGGGCACCTAAATATGAAAATATCTATATTTTCAAATATCAGGAAATGCGCAGCAATTGATGTTATCTGCCTGGTCATCAATTTTTCTCAAGTAATATACAGTTTCGAGAGAAAAATAAATCGAAAGTTGTCTCCGTTATCCCATGCCATAGAAGGACATCTGGAAAAATATAGTTTTGCTTCCGCAAAATTGACTTATTGAATTCAAATTCCAGAATATTAGTACGCTCCGCAAAAGCTTTGCTTCATAAATGTTCTCGATTTTTCAAAATATAGGTATGATTGATTTCGCACACGCTTTCAAGTGCGTTTAGACGACCTGTGCTGCAAAAGCGGAGACCCTAACGACAATGTCCTGGCCAGGGTCCTCAAAAGGTAAATCATGCACTGATGCAGAGTTGTTAAATGTTCTCTTGAATTTTCTCTCTTATCCGTATTTCGCAGTCTTTCTTTTCTCGACTGTGC
>NMRA01000141.1:59390-233857 GCA_002633005.1 Phoronis australis | reverse complement strand
AACATTTCGTCTGAAAACATTTGCGCAAAGCACGATTAGATGCGCATAACACCGATGGGGGGAGGTCGGGAGTTTGGGGGTTTGCCCCGCCCAGGAAAATATTACAAAAAGAAGTAGGTTTCGCGTGCAAACTCTGTGGACCATAAATTAACAAGTAGGTCTCTTAGCATCAAAATTAGGAGTAAATCGCGGTGCGTGCAGTGGCAAAGCTCGATCTAACCGCCAGGTAGTGAATTCTAGTCTGTGGCATTTTTCCAGTTTGACACGTTCTCCGTCTTTTTTCAATCTTGGATAATACTTCAGGAATCAAGGAAAATGCTTGATTTTTAGAGGAAAAACCCTCCCGACCTCCCCCAATTCTGTGCTATAATCGTGCTTTGCGCTAATGTTTACAGACAAAATGTTGGGCCCCCTTTTAATGATATCCTAGATCCGCCACTGTACTAGAGTTTGTTGCAGAAGCAACAAATGAAAAATCGAAAAATTCCCTGCACAGATGTCATGATTATACTCCGGTATCATTTTTTAAAACTAAAGTAAGGACAAAAAGTCAGGTTTCAACTATTGAGCTGCACATCGCCGGGACCGGAGGTCAACGGAGTCAAACATGTACTTACGAAAGAAGCAACTCATTAAGTCATACTGAGTAAAATTTTGATTTTAAATTTACGAACTTGATTGTCATCAGATAAAATGGACTCATACATTGACAATGTTTTAGCCCGCGGCTGGTCAGTGCGCCCGAGCTAGACGCCGGGTGCAAAAAGGCCCGGCTATGTCATAACGTCTGCGATATTATGATACTAATCAACGCTTTTATTGAATTTTTTATACTTATTATTTATACGTTCTCCTTCCATGCAGTTCACTGATTCCGGGAAGTCACTTGTTACTGTCCGAAGAGTGGTGTTTTCATGTCTGAGTGACATAACGCCGATCGACTGCCCGCACCCCGGGCCCGGGTTCCCGGCGACAAAGCTGAGTCTGAGTTATAAATAATAACAGAGCTCAATGATAATCAATTTAATCTTAAATGTGTATTTCATCATGTTCCGTAAAAGAATAAACTGCGTCCGCCTTCATGGGTGTAAATTTGCAAAATTGCCATTCTATCAAACTTTGGTCGCAGTTAATTCAGAACTCGGCAACAATCCTTGAAAAAGGCGGCCATTGAAATTTGATTCTCCCGAGCGTGTTAGTATGTCAATTTCCAGTCCAAATAATCACGTTAATAGCAAAGCTACTCGAATTTGAAAACGTTTTTTAAACTCTCATATAATATTACTTTTTAGCTTTGAGCAAAATGTGAAGGTTTCATGTTGCCAATTTGTATCAATTAGCTGTTTAAGAAAGATTTTACTTGTAAAAACACATAATGGTAAATTTAACATATAATTGTAGCATGATAACGGGTGGCATATTGTTTTCATTACGTGTGTTTGGTAGTCAGTTTACCACACTTGCAGTTTGTGAGATCATATTCAGTATAAACGTGATTTATTTATCGAAATATCAACGTTTTAAAAACGCAACAAACACACGTAGCCGGAATCGGAGGCCATTTTCGTATTTAAGGTCACTACGTACTAGTGCTTTCTTTTTGGTCGGCGTTTGTGTCATTAAATACGAGGAGTGTCGCTAGCATCTTTATTCTGTCTTTGTCATTCAATTGTATTTCGGTTGTCTAACGAACAAGCCAAAAGTTTCTCATAATGTCTGCCGCACCTAAGAAAGCCGCTGCCAAGAAGCCAGCTGAACACCCCAAGTACCAGGAAATGATCTTGGCCGCTGTAAACGCTCTAAAGGAGCGCAGCGGGTCATCCCGTCAGGCGATCCTCAAGTACGTCCAAAACAACTACAAGGTTGGAGATAATGCCGCCGTTCACCTGAAGATGGCTTTGAAGAGAGCAGTTGCCAGTGGTGCTTTGATCCACACCAAGGGTGTCGGAGCTAGCGGATCGTTCAAAGCTGGTAAGTCTTGTTTTTAGTTATCTACGGTTTGAAAGTAAAAGTTCTAGTTTACTGCTGCGAACTGAAATACGCTAGACATGTTCTTGCAGGGTCATCGACAAATTTGCTTTCTAAATTTAACCAGCACAGGGCTCTAGCTGCTACAATATGCTGTCTGTAACGGTTTGTCTATATTCATTACTGGACAGTTTTTAATCAGCTCTTTTCCATTGTTGACAGCCAAGAAGGCCGAGCCAAAGAAGAAGCCAGCAAAGAAGCCTGCTAAGAAACCAGCAGCAAAGAAGGTCAAGAAGCCAGCTGCCAAGAAACCAGCGGCAAAGAAGGCGAAGAAACCAGCTGCCAAGAAGCCCGCCAAAAAGGCAGCCGCTAAGAAGCCAGCTGCCAAGAAAGCCGCTAAGAAGCCAGCTGCCAAGAAAGCCGCTAAGAAGCCAGCTGCCAAAAAAGCCGCTAAGAAACCTGCAAAGAAGTAAACTGCTGGACTTAGTGGAATTTCTTCATTGTAAATATCCATTCTACCATTTCATTTAATCATTCATTGTATATTAGTTATTTACTAATTAAACATCACCTTAACGAAAACGTATTGTGTTTTCATTGTTTGCGGATCGCTTGTGGGGGGGGGGGGCTGAAACTGGTCTGGAATTTACGAAATATATTTAAAATTGGGGCATGAAAATTCCCTCCATTTGAGACGAAAATGGCTACTGGTCATATGGCACCGGACAGCACGTGCAAGCAACTATTGAAGATACTGAGGCTATAATCTCTTGGTTTTTGACACTTGCTCATGACAAACTTGCCGTCAAAAACGGCTAAAGTGTAATCCTAGGAACGAGGAGTCACCACAGCTAGTAGTACGGTAAAATTTCAGCGCATATTTGAAGTTGTTTAATCAGTATCATGATTTTGAGATCGTCTTTTGGTTATTACGTTATTTAATAATTGTGTCTGAACACTCAAGCCCTTATTTTACCAAACATAAATGGGGGACTAAGTCCTTACAATAGGGGCGTTGATTCAAAGATCCCTATTTATTTCAGTAAAAGACGTATAATTTTCTTTCCGTACTTACAAAGCTAAAACGCTTGATGTAGTAACGAACATAACGTGAAGAAAGGACAATCAGTTGAGAAATAGGCTAAAGATTTATGGAACGTGTAGTGCGAGTCTCTGTCGGGACTGTTTCACGTAGTACAACTTGTGTAAAAGTAAAAATGTTAAAATTCGAGACACTCAAAATCATAATGAACGCTTACTTTACGCGGGTGTAACCTGGAAATTAACATAACACTGAAAACGGACGTCTCCAAAAAGAATTTCAACCGAACCTAAAATGTAGATTTATCAGTTTTGCTAGGACTGACTCTGTTTAGGTGGCTCCAACGGAAGCAATTATCACGTGACCCCACATTTTCTAAAATTGGTAGCTGTTATTGTTTTATATGAAAATGTTACTTGTTATTCTGTATTGTATAGTCCTAAGCAGTGTTATGAGCCTATGGCTATGGTGCTATATGGTTGGAAAATTCAGTTAATTTTATGTTCAACCTAGGAACCAGTAAGAGGAGGAATAGCAACGCTGCAAACAACAAGGCATAACGGTGTGGCTAATCCTATAAATGGTCTTGGGACTTCGTTGCGGTCTTGCCTGGGAAAATCACTGGTTCCTAGTTTCATCGAACAATTGAAAAGTTGAATATTCAAAAAAGGCTTTTCAAAAATGGATAACTGACAACTAGTCACGTCAAACCATAGGCCGTAGTTGTTTATGAACTATGGTGAAACTGACTTAAATGATTCACAGCTTCTGAGAAAAAACAGCAGGCCTATCACCACTAGTTTGTTCATGGTTCAGCTGAATCGGTCGTACTCACTCAACAGGTGGCGAGACCGTCTTGTCCGAGAGGTCGGCTCCAGTCACCCAGATCTGCCCTAACAAGTTGTGAAAATCGACGACATTTCGCGAGTCCGCTATGAAAGTAGTTTCAAAAAGTGTCCGTTTGGAATTAAATTTGACGCGATCCTTGATATAATATAGTGTTTTAATTTGGTTGTTTGTAGTATGTCTCTCGGTGTTTTGCTATATAGCTGCACACATGAAGAAAGGAGATTGTCTCGACACTACGAGCGACTCCGTATCAAGCTTTCAAACAAAAAGTTTAGTCGTGTTTTCAACAAAGTTTGTGTTACCGAAGTATACTGATTAATATATGAAAATTAATCGCTTTTCGAGTCAAAGTTCATGATTTTTCAATAATCTAGACCTAAATTGCTGCAATATATAATTAGTTTACGTTTTTATAGTATTTGTGCACAGTGATTGGCCGCTGCCTTGGCGTCATGCAGCTAGAAAGACAGATTTTAATTATTTTCACAGGCGTTGTTGCTGCCATTCAGTGAAGCAAAACACATTGTTTTGTTATTGTTTGGAATAATGGTTCTTGTTTTCAATTCCTTTTTTAGTTTCGAAATATAGCAAGTTTTTTAATTTGTTTGTTTGTTATGTCTCTCGATGTTTTCCTACTCGTAGCTGCACACATGAAGAAAGGAGATTGTTTCGACGAGCGACTCAGCATCAAGCTAATTCAAGCAAAAAGTGTTTTCAACGAATCTTGTGTTGACGAAGGGCTACTACCGAACTATACTGATTAATAGTATCATAGAAAGTGTTTTCGAATAAAGGTTTATCATTTTTGCAATGATTTAGTCCTAAGAATTGGTGCAACATACCGTCATTTTGAGGCTAATGTATATACACATTATTACCGCAAGAGGGCAGAGCGTACACAGCAACATCCGGTGAGAGAATTTCAACAGGTGTTACCGGGCACTACAGAAATGCTTCCCAGTTAATTTATTTTTTATTGTAAAGGCTTTATCGATTACTGAACGGTAACGATGCTGCGTCGTTTTAAGAGACGCGGGGTCACAAAATTCTTACTTCTGCTTCCATTTTTCTCTCTAGTGGCTGCATACTACATCTTCTTCAACAATACGCAGCCACGTCAGGAGAGGCTCGGGGCAGACGATGTTTCTATTCATCCGTACAGATTCGAACGTTACAGTCAACGAAACAGGAAGAAATCTGGGCCAGGAGAAAACGGGGCAGCTGTTATATTGTCTGTTGGGGAGCAGAAACAGGCCGATGCACTGTTTAAGAAGGAAGCCTTCAACATAATAGCAAGTGATAAAATTGCTATGGATAGAACTTTACCCGACACCAGACATTCACAGTAAGTGCCCCCTACCAGTATCAAGAGGTTCTCACATCGTAGACTTTCACCATTCTACCACTAAGAGACTAGGTGGCTTATTTTCACTGCTACTTTTTGCTCGTTGATGTTTAATTTGTTGACCAACAGTGTTTAAATGTGTACCTTTTAAAATGCTTTCATGATAATGTTTGTTCCGCAAATCCACAATGGCACGACACTGTGCTCTGACTCAGAATTTCAAGATGTAATTTTCATCAACTTTGTTGGCAAATTATATGAAATTAAGCATCTTTAAAGTGCTTAAAATCACCAATTTCACATCAGAAACACCAAAAAAGAAACAACAACCCATATGTCGAAAAGCTGTTAAATTGGAAAACTGCCAAACACTTTCTGACAATATGGTTAGCTGGTTTTGAGTTACAACCGTTTATTGGTTAACCCATACTACCAATCTCATCATTAGTTGTACTCCATTGTGTTTTGTGTTAAAAATCATCAGATATTGCTGCTCATGGTTTGTGGTGCTTTTGTGGCGGGTTGTAATAACTCGGTACTTGAACACTCTGTAGCTTTTTTCACTTTTCCATTGTATATCAGTGAAGTGCGAAAATGGCATGAGTTTATACAAGAAACTTGCCGGTTAATTGACATCCTGGCCACCAGAGATTTTGCTATGGTCATGTGGTCTGAAGTGTCGGCATCTGTCAGGACGTTTTGAAAATCAGCCAAACAAAATTCACTGTTAATGCCAGTAGGTTGAAACCTCGTGTCCGTATTACACGGTATCTGTAGGTGGCACTACTCACCTGTCCACCAAATATTGCCGCCTGACGGGATAGTGAATTTCAATATGGCGCGGCTATTTTGAACATTACCTATTGGAATTTCTATTGTAGTATTGATAAGTAAAGACATAGTTCATACCTTTTTTGCTCATTAAAACACAAGGAAGTGAGCAGACCTGTAAATCAAATTTTAGCCACCAGTTGTCACTACAACAGCAAGGTGACATTTTAAACAACGTAGCTGCAGCCATAAAGTTGTGTTTCAAATAGAAATTCTTTAGATCTCTTAGTATTAAACACCAACATAGAACTTTCAATGCTGATTTGATAGTTCACTTCATACACTAAGTGTTGGCCTGTTGTTTTGCCAATGCCAGATCTGTTGATTGATAGTGATGCTCTTTTCCTTGGGGATTTTACGAGGTTGCGTTTGGCAAGTTGACGTTACGCTAAGCGTCGAGCCCTGGTGCTGGCATGGCTGTACCTAATCTTTTGAGAAACTAATACAGTTAAGTTCAGGTGGATCGAATGTACATATGTCAGATCTTTACTTCAGTTCTAGCATTTGACAATGTTTCAGTGCATGTTTGTTTTGTTGCTGGTCTCAGTCTTTACATTGATTTTGAACTCATCTGTTTAGATGCAAAACTCTGACCTATCCTGCTGTTTTACCATCAGCCAGTGTGGTCATCATATTTCACAACGAGGCTTGGTCTCCTCTACTACGAACTGTCCATAGTGTGGTCAACAGATCACCGCCCCAGTTTTTACATGAGGTCATTCTCTTGGACGACTTTAGTGACAGAGGTTAGTAACTTTTCGCAAATGTCCTCTTTCCTTAGTTTTCACTAACATTAAGAATATAAATCACTACAATGGCGATCTTGCTGATGGTGTACAATCAGAAATGTAAAAGTCGTTTAAACTTAAAATTCCATATTGAATTTTGTTTTGTTTGCAATAAACGTACCTGTTGTTAAACATCATTGAGGAATTTTGAAACGATTTTTAACAATAACTAGTTTTTGAAAAATTGTTGTACATACTGAATGTTTCCGTCACTTATTTTAGCGGAATTAGGCCCGAAATTGACAGAGTACGTTAAAACTACATGGCCAGATGGAGTTGTCAAGATTGTTCGTACACCGGAGCGTAACGGATTGATACGAGCTCGGTTGTCAGGTGCCAGGGCTGCGACAGGTGACGTGCTGATATTTCTCGACTCCCATTGCGAGTGCAATGAAGGCTGGTGCGTATTTACTTACTGTACAGTACATGCCAACGTAGTCAGACAAAATGACGTGGAGTTCAGCGTCATGACAGCTGAACTCAAGTGGAGTTCCCGGTCTTGATAACTGAATGCTAGCAAAATTCATTGTCAAAGTGCATTTGCATATTGTTACTAACATGTTCAGAAGCACGTCTTTGACTACAGTAGTATGTAGTCAACGGGATGTGCTTCTGAAACCATCTTTCATAAGTCTGCTGTCATTGACCATGAGAAAATTTATTTGCATCAAAAAAGTGTGACAGTAGCATGAGCTGGCATTGTGGACAATATCACCTGAATAATACGTGCATGTCTTGGATACATCACAGAGGGTGCCCATCACAAATTGGATCATGACTACAGTGATGCGATGCTCTAGTCCACCTCCATTTGATCAAGATAATCTCCCAGATGGTTGAAATTGTTAATAACGGTATGTAAATATACTCGACTTGGAGCAAATGAACCCAAGTATTATAGTAATTCAACGGTGAGAATGATGAGGAAACACAACTTTGTCTGATTGCTTTAGGCATGCACTGTGTTCGTGAATTGCAGACAAGAGTTATAGAGATGTAATGTTAGCCAGTAATAAACGTGCCAATCCTTCCTTATTCAAGGAAGACGATTCATCTTTCCTTTTAATTTTTCGAAAATCCCAGTTTTTTAAGTACAAGAAATGTGAATAATGTTAAGTTATCTTTCGGAGTCATGTTTTCGAAAGGCGACTTAACATTATTCATATTCTAATGGAGTCACTGACATGAACATTCATTCTACTATGAAAAAATGTATTTAAATAACTGCTTGCCATGAGAACTTGTTGAAAGTGTGGATGTGTTTCTGAACTTGTGCAAAATAGATGTTCAAACTGACATTAAATTGTCAACCAGAGAAGCTTGAAGTATTCCAGGTGGCACCTGTGTAAAATGCTTGCAAATGAACTCACACCAGACCCCCCTCGATGCAGGAGAGTGACTCACTCCATTCAGATCCTAATGGGAATAATTCCTTCAGAAACACCTAACGAAAATCATGTTTCCTTTTGGCTGAAACTTTGTTTGTTAGACTACTTGGAATGACTGTATGTTGGATGTTATTTTTGTAACTGCACAGAACAATCAAATGACTTTCCATGTTTAGTTATGGTAATTACAAATTTGTTGAATTTACCTAAACAACATTCAAGTCTGAATGGACTCACCGGAGACAGCCCAAGAGTTATCTCTGCGGCGAAGGATGTTAAAGTTGAGTCTCCGATGAGTTGCCAGCAGTCACTGATACGGTGCGCGGCTTTAGACACTCTGCGGCTGGGTTAAAGATCTTTTATAGGCCTAACTATCCCCAATTCCCGTACCAGGATGAATTTCAAAAGATATGTTGACTTGTTTGCGTCAGATGTGATGTGGGATGTCTATGTTGAAAGTGCGCCATATGTTACGTTGTTGGATTTCAGAAGATAATTCATCTATTGCAATGTAGGCATCCAGAGGAGGCTTGGGTGTACTTGTGATTAATTTGATCAATATTACAGTTGTGTGCCATGTGCTAGCATGGAACTCATGTGCAGCTTAAGTACAACAGTCCAATCGCGTTACAGTGAAACCTGTTTATCACGTTCACTTGCTTATAAGATTCCATTCCCATTCTCTATTGCAAAATATCTTTTCTACAAATCAGTTTTAATGAACACGGAAACAACGCTGACACGGTTGTAATTAACCAATTTCAATGTAACCACCAACTTTACAGCGAACCAGTGCATGTCCGTTTCCATGCTTTTGATTTTCGCTAAAAAGTTGATTCCGTTAAGCAGATCTCAGTTACATGCAAGTTTAATAGTCTTTCTATCTTTTTGAAACGATCAGGCAGATTGGAAGATTTTACTCATGAGGAAACCGATGATNATCCCCAATTCCCGTACCAGGATGAATTTCAAAAGATATGTTGACTTGTTTGCGTCAGATGTGATGTGGGATGTCTATGTTGAAAGTGCGCCATATGTTACGTTGTTGGATTTCAGAAGATAATTCATCTATTGCAATGTAGGCATCCAGAGGAGGCTTGGGTGTACTTGTGATTAATTTGATCAATATTACAGTTGTGTGCCATGTGCTAGCATGGAACTCATGTGCAGCTTAAGTACAACAGTCCAATCGCGTTACAGTGAAACCTGTTTATCACGTTCACTTGCTTATAAGATTCCATTCCCATTCTCTATTGCAAAATATCTTTTCTACAATTCAGTTTTAATGAACACGGAAACAACGCTGACACGGTTGTAATGTACCAATTTCAATGTAACCACCAACTTTACAGCGAACCAGTGTATGTCCGTTTCCATGCTTTTGATTTTTGCTAAAAAGTTGATTCCGTTAAGCAGATCTCAGTTACACGCAAGTTTAATAGTCTTTCTATCTTTTTGAAACGATCAGGCAGATTGGAAGATTTTACTCATGAGGAAACCGATGATGCCGTGTCCCCATGAGCCACAATCAGGTGATTAATGTAAGGGGCCCGGCTTTGCGGTTTAAACACGCCTGATGTACTGCAAAAGGCATCAGGCCACCTGCGTTCTATTTCTACATTAAATGTCTTTATAAATAGTTGCCGGGAGGTTCGTTGGATATTTAACTGTAATAGGAGAAAAGTTTATTATGTGTCCATGTGCAAGGCCATAGAGTGCCCCCCCTGTAATTTTACTTTGTCTTCCTGTGCGGGGATTCGAAATTTTGGCAGTTTTAAGCCAGCCAGCATCTGAGCTTCTCTGATAATGTTTACTTTCTTATGTGCATGTTGTAAAATAAGAAACACTAATTCCCTGTGTATCCATATGCAAAATAAGAAATGCTATCTCCGTTTGCACCTTCATACAAAATAAGAAACACTAAGTCCCTGTGCACCGACATACAAAATATGAAATTCTAACTCCCTGTGCACCTACATGCAAAATAAGAAATGCTAACTTACTGTGCACCTACATACGAAATAAGAAACACTATATCCCTGTGCACCTACATACAAAATAAGAAACGCTTTCTCCCTTTGCATCCACATACAAAATCGCATTACATTTTCTTCTTGCATTTTACCAAAAAACGCATATTTAGTTTCTGTCTGTGGTTGTTTTGAAAGTTAATGCGTTATTTCAAAATAAAAAAAATGACCTGATATCACCTAAAGTGGCGCAGGAATGCCTTTTTACTTGGCTAAACCAGCTTCAGTGGTGGAATGATTGTTGAGGTTGGTTGTACTATGATTTAAATCGTGGTGTGCTGTATAGCTGCAGACAGAGGGCTCACATTTTGTTTGCCCTTCACTAAGAAAACTTCCCCATGTCACTGGTTCAAAATAGCTTTTGACTCACCCCAAAATGTCCGCTCGAAAATATGATTGACGGCATATTTACCACTTGTTTTCACCCGATGTGGACCCGCAAAAGGAAGCGACCAAAAAAGACAAAAAATATAACATCCGGTGGCGCCTGTACGAGTCATACAAGTGAGGTCTGCTTGTATTTTACTTTTTTCATTCGGTATTTTCAAACATTTACTCACTGATGTCGAGCCCACCAAATTTATTTAGGGAGAAGTGATCTGAGTTGACCAGCCCCTATGTTAAAAATGAACAGGAATACATTTGTGGGGTTTGTAAGTAGTGATGCGCCTTTTAAAAAGATACAGTGCAGACCAGACCCAAGTAATAATATGCTTTTTTGGCGTCTCTGAGTATTGATCGTGGTACTATGTGTGGCTTTAGTTTTTTCTTTGACTCTGAAATTTCTGTGATACTCTGTTTGGCTTTTAATTCTGATATGACACTGGATGTGGATTTAAATTTTTATCTGGAAATGAGAAGTTCTGTGTGTATCTTTCAATTCTGAACAAACACTCATTCTGTTCTTGTTACCTGATAACAAAATGTAGGTTATGGATAAGTCTGCAGGTGCAACAGAAATGTGCCTTTTCTTCATTACATCGTTTTATATTTGCCCTGTGGGACCCTTTACAAGATATCAGTGTGTATTACGTGTCCTTTTTATCAAAGTAGGTTTTTGCTTATAATACTGACTCTGTCTGAGACTGTGAATCTCACTTTTATTTAGATATTGAGTGAAAAATATTAGAAATGTCAAAAGGGGGAAACTGGGTAAATATGGTTGTTTTCAATAACTGAAAGTTTTCATGCTCCACTCTAAATGTTGTTTCATGAAATTGTGTCCATTACGGCTACCAAATGACTGATCTCTGAACTCTGTATTTCAAAATTAAAAAAGAAATAATTCACACTAGATGAAGTTAACATCTGTAATCTGGTTATGAATACCATACGAACCCTTTGAGTGAACTAACATATTAATTTAGATTGTCCACTTGGTTGAAGAATTGATACTGGTAATGAGTAGTAGTAGTTTTTTCACAACCTGTAAGAACATGTTTACCCTGGACAGTTTCTGCTCCTATCAGCAGCCGTCTTCTGAAGTTATTGGACGCTAGATGGCATGGTGATCAGGCTGCTCCAAATTTTGGGCAACTTATAACCTCCATCATCCCTGTTCATGACTGGATCAAGAAAAGTGGATCAGCAGCGTGCAATAACTTCGGAAGATGGCTGCTGATAGGAGCTGAAATTGTCAAGGGTAAATATGTTTTTACTGGTTGTGAAAAAGAAAACTACTACTCATCAACTCTACCAACCTTATTAAACTATTTAGGGATGCTGGTAATGTTGGTCAATAATCAAACACATGTGGCTGATTGCATTTCAGGCTTCCAGAATTTACATTTACTCATTGTCATTTGTTTATAATTAAGATGGTGCTATGAAACTCGGAACACTGAAGGACCTCTGATGGCCATTTTTAAAACAAACGTACTCAACATATTCATGAATTTGATGACATTTAGTTGCTTAAATCTGTTTTCATACGATCTAAGAAGTTTTAGTCAAAAGCTATGTTTTCAACTGAATCCTGATATATCTTCACAATTACTTGTTTTTCTCTTTTGAGGTGTAGAAGACCTGGTGGAATGAAATCTCGCTATCATTTCTGTTTATCATTTCACTCAGGGCTACATGTACAAAGCCATGTTCGACTGGGGTACACTGTTACACCTCTTAAAGATGCATAGTCTCATTAAATTGTGAATATGCAAATGAAGTACGAATTTACAAACAAACCCGAGTCCTTCAATGTGCCAGAAACCATCCGAGAATCAGTTACCATTACAATCTTGCGAAAGTCTCATTTTATGAGACTATTTGTACGTAAATGAGTGTGGCTGTATTTCGTAGTTACCCTAATGAAACAAGGCTCAATTCTTATTATTTTTTAATTTCACTATCAAATAACGATTGCGTAGTATTTGGAATTACGATCTTTATAACCGCTCTTCATTTACAATTTTTTTCTTTTCCTGATTATAATTGTACACACAGTTCTCCAGGAAGTCACTAGGTGGTGCTTGCTTCAAATTAAATATTCACAGATGCGGGGTTCACCCAAGATAACAAAGTTCTTTGATTGCTTCCTGGCTATATTATGATTTACTCGCAAACTTAAATGAATGTAGTTCGGATTCAGCAACTTGAACTTTTTATTTAATTGATAATGCCAATGTTTTAATGTCAACAGGTTAGAGCCCATGTTGGCGCGAATCAAAGAAAAGCGTTCAGCTGTCTTGTGCCCTGAAATTGACGTCATCAGTGATAAGAGATTGTCTTATGGAGGTGTTGGGGAGTCAGGTGTTGGCGGTTTTTGGTGGAGTCTTCACTTCTCTTGGCACTCAATACCCCCGCATGAGCAGAAAAGGCGTCAATCACCTGTTGATCCAGTCAGGTTAGCACTTTCATGAAGTAGTGGTCAGTACAGCTCCAGGATTTTCAAAAAGTTGAGGTATTTCACCGGAATTTCCACAATTTGATCGAAGTAATGTAAAAGATAGGGGAAAAAGAAAAAAATCCGTAGTAAATCGTAAGGGAATTGGCAGGAGTTTCATTAATTTTTTTAATTAGGAGGTATACATTAATTGTTTTAATTTGTTAACAAAGTCATCTTTGCATGTTTGTTATGTGACTGATTACTGTTCGAAAGTGGCAGAGATCATTAAATCTTGTGAGTATGTAAATTATCATTTGCTTAGGGCTACGAACCAAGGCCAAGGTCATTCAGTGATCTGAGCTCAACAGAGCATGCTGCATTAGATATGTGAATGGACATCATGTTGCATAATTTATCCGAATGAGTATCCGAAACGAAGGAGCACAAATCAGTTTCACCTTCTCTTAACAAGTCGTTTTCATCGTTTTTGTGATTAACAATTAAACGTCTAAATTAAGCTTTCACTTTTTAAATCTTTCCTGTGTAATATCTGTATTGTGTTCACCAGGAGTGTGGTTTGTTTGTTTTTATTTTTGGATTACTGTTTTGATAAATATAGTTAACTGCCGTGGTTGCCAAATGGCGTGATTTATTCATTTTGACCAAATACTAAAGTTATAATTAGTTTTGTGCTTGTACTTCTAGCAAAGTTCAATTTTGATTGAAAAAACCATGAGTCTAAGTCCCTGGAGGGCTAGAAAATGTGCAAACCTCAAATAAAATGTAGGAACGGCGGTGTCTGCAGGAAACAAAGGAATGCAGTCAGCTCGCAGATCAATACTAAAGAGCTGGGAGTGTCCTAAGGAGCTTCAGGGATTTTTTGTGCCTATGGCATGCATCTACTATGCACTTTGCACCCATAACAATAAAAGCAACATGAAATTTTATTTATTTTTATTGTGTAATTAATAAACACGAATTTTAACAAACATCACTTTTGAGCTCCTTGATAGTAATGATGTTTTTCTCGACGCTATTACTAATAATAATCATAATCATAATGATATGAACTTGGTTGAAATCTCTCTTTATTGTTGGTAATGTTGACCTATTTAGCTGTCATGAGACAAAATAGAATGTTTGCATTATACACATTGGGCAAGACGAGAAAATAAAAGCTGCTATGAACCCACTCACCTTCTGTTAAAACTACCTTTGATGTAGAACTCTTGCAGTTTTGAAATTTGTCTCAATTTTTCATCACTCAAATTTGAGTGAATTCGTGACTCAGAAAATAGTACTTGACATGTTAGCTTGTCTAGGGGGGAGGGAGGTGGGGGTGGGGTCATTGTATATGCTAAGAATGTTCTAGAGCACTAACAAACTGCCACTTCTTGCTAAGTCCAGAAATCACTTCTCATCCGAGTAAGAGACAGTTTTATTGTGATAAGTTTAAATTACTTCTCGTCTTAGTAAGAGAGCAGTTTTATTGTGATAAGTCTAAATCAAAAGTATGTCTCTTACACTCTTACAACAGCTTCAAAAATAATGGGTATAAGTGATGCTCAGATAGCATTGTGGTTCAAGTTACAAGAATTGTGCAATGAGATACTATAAACATGTGATAAAATGAAATAAGAAAATAATGAGGATTGAACAAAAACATTTAGAATGTCTTAAAACACAAAAATGCATGTGTTACACTAAGAAAATGGCTCAATAAGATGTATTGTAAAAAAGCAACATTATGTTGTGGGCTAGAGATTCTGTGTCAGTTTGCTTTTTACTTTATCATCTGCTGTGAGATCACGCTTTACTGGAATTATAACAGGTGTTACTTTTTCATGTCAAGAAATTACGTTTGTCTGAGAAGAGTTTACTGGGAACAGCTGACAGTTTGAACTGTTTTGTTGAAGAGGAGCACTATGCGGTTATGCCCTCTGTTGGTATCCTGAGATGCATGTGGTTTTGTGCTCTAATGTCTTGCTGGTGACGTAGTCATTTCCAGTTTTAATGATGAATCGTCGTAGTTTTGTGAAAAGTCCAAGTCTGACATGCCCAGTATGAACTAAGTAGGTTGCTTGTCCAACATTAGCCATAAAAACTGGGCACCTATGTTGTCAAAAGCCGCGCACTTTGTTCTATCCAAAACGGTCATTGGTACAATATTGCAAAAGTGTCGCTGCATTTGGACAGTAATGAATTTTAGCAAATTTCAACGTGAGTTCCAGCTTAGTTCATGTCCACATTTAACAATGGTCTTCATATGAACTGTGTTTCAGTAGTCTAAGACATGGGTCATGTTATGACTACCATCAGGCCCCTAATGCTGCAGGTGTTCACAAGTGAATGACACCCAGCCTTTCATATTTCCTGTTCTGGTTACTAACTCCTTACCAATTCTCAAACAATTTTTAATTCCAAAGTTCAACTTGAATAGATTGTTAAAACACCATTTCTTCCCTCTGTATGCTGTAAACGTGTCAATCCTGAAACCGGCTAATTGATTCTAACAATTGATTCCCTTTCCTTGATACCGCTTGGTTTCTACCATCACGAAAAATTTAGATACCACCTGCAATTGATATGAAGTGTGGCCCAATCTTGGAAGGTGGGTCAAAATTAAAGTGGCATAATCACGTGTTCTGTCCCAAGAAGCAAAATTTAAACGACTTGTTTTTATAAAATTGGTCTCTACTAGACCCTTACTCGAACAATAATTTGTTTCTGCTCTTGTAAAGAACTGACTGTTAATAATTGAGACCATGTTCCTCTCATAAAATGACAGGCCATGTCAAGGAAACAGTCGGATCTTAAGCAATAACAAGTCGTCAGTCCTGAACTCACCTCCAATTTGACTAAGGATCAATTTTGAGACCAATTTCATAACGTAGACTAAATCAAAAGTTGTTTTCTTGTGAAAGAAAGCTCGTTAATTACTGTTTTGATGTCAGTTTCGTTATCTTTAGACTCGCCAGTACTCTGAATGTTCTGTTGAAGTGTGAACATGTTTTCCTGTTGAAGTGTGAACATGTTTTCCTGTTGAAGTGTGAACATGTTTTCCTGTTGAAGTGTGAACATGTTTTCCTGTTATGGTAGGAAAGGATTTGACACGTATGATATTTTGTGTGGTTGTTTAACCTGGTTTATTATTTATGTTTTATTCTACAGTAGTGTTTTGCAATCACAGGTGAGTCGCAGTCGTCTGCTTCATTCTGAGCCCTGTCATGTTTCAGATCACCTACGATGGCTGGTGGCTTGTTTGCTGCTGATCGTAAATATTTTTTTGAGCTTGGTGCTTACGATGAGGGCATGGATGTGTGGGGAGGAGAAAACTTAGAAATATCATTCAGAGTGAGTAAATCAACTGTATTTAGAGTGACCTTTTATGTTTTCAGAATTTCAGTGCCTTGGTAGATAGTGTGAATACTTCTCTTGGTCAATTTTCCGATTTTGGGTACTAAGCTGCTTTTTGAAGCTGGAGCTCGAAAGCTATGTAAAATTTTAGCAGCTGACTTGCTATGGATTAAGAGGTGGCAGTGCGGTCTGGTTGATAAGTGCCCGCTTTTTTTACTTGAGGTCGTGGGTTTGAGTCCCACCAGGTGACACTGCTAAACCCTTGAGCCAGGTTTCTAGCTCCTCAGCTCGGTTTTAGCCACATATTAATAAAGCATAAGAATAGTTCCAGGTGATCAGTACAATGGGTCCACATGCGAGGCCTGCGGACGTCTGCTACAACGTGTATCAGACCGCCTGCAATTGTTTTTTTTTGTTTGCTATGGATAAGTTGTGTTAAGTTTATGTTGGACAGGGTGTTGCAACTAATGCAGCCGTTCTGTATCAATTAATATATTTCTTATCTTTCCAGACGTGGATGTGCGGTGGAACATTAGAATTCATTCCATGCTCCAGAGTCGGCCACATTTTCCGTGCCTCTCACCCATATACATTCCCAGGTACGTTTGGCCATCTAATCTCCAAATATATTCAGATTGGGAATATGTGAACTAAAGTTAAGTTTTGTCGTGTTTTGCTGGCTAAAAATGAAAATAGAATTGGGCCCTTTACTTGCATTAAATTGGTCTTGCAGTATTCCTTACCGATATAGGAAATTTCTGTTACCAACAAAAACATCGAAACCATCGGTGAGGCGAGTTAAGTACCCAAGGCTTGGAATTTTCTGGGGAAACGCGGATTTCCGCTTTTTTCTCTTATTCCCTTCGCTATTTTTGTTATATTTCTGCGGAAAAGTTGGATTTGCCATAAAATTATCACAGCAAATTGGTTTCTCACCACGGCGTTGCCGACGGGTCAAAAAGCGGAAACTGCTCTTTTTACTTCGGAGGACCGAAAATTGTAATTGCCGGTGAACCTGGGATCGCAGGCGCTCAAATTTCCCGGTAACTCATAACCGTGTATAAGAAACATGTTTTCATAGTTGTGAGTGACGTCAGAGGCGATCGAGAAACAGATGAATTCAAGCGCCTGTGCCGTGCGTGGTTCATTAATGGCGTCTGCATGTGGTATAAAATTGCGGTGACAAATAATACGATTCTGTGGTCAAAAATGCGTGGAGCATGGAGTACACAAAATATTTTGGGGAAAAAGTGGATAAAACAAACGGTCAATCTCTTCACAAACGACATAGTTCAAGGTTTGTTCTCCGTAAACTTTGATAGAGGAACAATTACGGAGTGCGTGGCCGAGTCGCCTTGGACTAAGTTGGAGTCGGATGATCGACTGAAAACGATGAAACACTAGAAATAACAATGCTTCCTGAAAGGAAATTTAACCGTAACCGGTTATTCGTTGGATTGGAATCGTGGGATGTGAGTGAAATTCTTTTGTTTGATCCCACGTGCATGCCTGTTGGCTGCTAGTTCTTGGCCTGACCGCCTGAGTGCGATTTTCTACGTGCCGCCGAAACGGGATACAAAGTGCTATATTCGTTACTGCAATTATGTTTTAAATTGCCATTTATGTATTTCAATTTATTTTGACATTTTTCGTGTTCTATGTTGTGACTCGAGATTTTCAGTTCAAGAGAGAAGTGATCACGTGACAGATTCTGAATGATCTGATTGGTCTAAGCCATTGTTTAAAAGTTCTGCCAGCCTATTTTCAGTGTCCGTGTAGTTATTTCTTATGTCACATAGTTTCTTCTACACCAGTGTGGCTTAATAACAATTAACTCCTGTAATTACTGTTTGAAACTGAAAAGTTTGGCCAACTTAGGATTGTGATTGATGTATTCTATAGTTTAAAGCATGTTGTTTTTTACTTTCATTTTTCCATGCTAACAGTTGGGGTATGAGCCACAGGTTTTCGTCTTGACTTTTTTCCATTTGCGTTGGAATTAAATTTTTTGTTGGAATCAAATGTGTATGTATTTCAGGCTTTCCAGATAATTTATGGATCGATTTTCAAATTCTTCTTGTAATTTTGTATCGTAATTATAAGAATTGAAAAAAAATATAGGTCTCCCTGCAGCAAATCAAGAATAGGCTCCTGCCACTCACACTGCAAATTTTGCATCATTATCTTTATTATTTTAATTTTAAAAAATATCTTTTGTTGCATATAATTGCCTTCATTGTTGTTGCTGAAATATAATCAGGTACTGCTTAAGATGAATGCGTTTTGCCAACGCGACACAATTAAGGAGCATCTTGTGATGATAATGTATACTTTCGATCTGTTGAGGTATGGTTCAGATTGAAATGTGTACTTAGGGCAATAAAAATTTCCTCTTTTTTGTCATGGGTCATTCCAAGCCCTGAGTACCATGGAGGTATGAACTCTGTTTAATTAACTGCATTACTTAATGTAAAAATGAGAATGAAAGCCCAATGAACAAGAATCAATTTTAAAAATTTTGTTTACCTTTTTTAAATTCTCAGTTTTGTTAACAACTTGACAGCTAAATTAAATATTTGTGTAGTCAAACCTTGTTTATGTGTTGTTTTATAACTTTTGCGTGTGAGTCACATTTGTGTGGTCGGCAATAAATTCTGTGTGATGTTATTGTTTTGGTACATGTCGTTATTGAGACATAGCTCCTTGAAAAGTTCTGATGTATTGACTTGATTTTAGTTTAATTAATTGTAACTTCCTTGTATACGCATTCGCATTCAGAAAAAAACTATTCATTTTCTGCTAATAAATAATTTTCTAGTATCAATTTCAAAATTTCAAGATATTGCTTTATAGAAAAAAAATCGATTTTTATGACGTCACGTTCCTAATTAGTGTCTGAAAATGACTTAAACTGGATTTTAAAGTTTCATCCACTCCCTAATTGCTGCAGGTAATAAGGATACTCACGGCATTAACTCTAAGCGACTTGCCGAGGTGTGGATGGATGAGTACAAACGACTGTTCTACAGTCATAGACAAGACCTCATTGTGAGTTACACTAGTAAAGTCTCAAATTTTAAACAAAAATATTAAAATTACCTTTCATTGTGTCAATGTCTCATAGTATCTTTTTGAATGCACACACTCAGTTATTGTAAATATTCTCTTTTGGTGGATATGACGTAGAACTTGAAGATGAAAGAGCAACAACTTGCCGCTATTAATAATGTTTCGTGGAAAAATGGCATATTATGTTCCACTGGCCACCATGTTGGGTCTTAAATTTGCTGTGGAATTGTTATGGTCAGCATCATCATGTTGTATGGTCAGATTCAAATGAAAATTTCAGATATTGTGTTTGATGCTCGATTCTTTAAATCTCTATGAGGAATTGGTTTTAACTGGTTTCATTTTCGCATGAGGGGTCACCAAAAGTATTACTTTTAAAATTTTTATGAAACAATCAAAAGTTGCATATTAACAAAACTATATTAAACATCAATTTAGAAAACTGTGTCAGTGTTTTTGTGAATTCTTCTTGAACAATTATATCCCAAGAAATGTGACTTTCTTTTTAATTTGCTAAATATTGCTTTTAAGACATGGTCATGTGACCCAAGCTATGACAGATTGGTATAAAATCAAAAATCATATTCTGTTCTTAGAAAATAATACTTTTACTGGATTAAATTACATATTTTTTTAGCTTTCGACTTGTGGAAAAGGTTACACTCAACCTTCATTGCCACATTGGAAATCATCTGCACTCTTCAAAAACCGCATATTTTCTCACAGTACTACCCGTATGAGGGCTATTTTTTAAGGCAGCATTGTGCTGTTGACAATCCCTGTTTTTTGAACAGCTAATCTCTTTTTTACGTGCCAGAAAATAGCTACTGCACTGTGGGTGGGAGTGAGGTTGGAAGAAGTTTTGAATGTTTGAAATGAAGTACCCATAGATCTGTGGGGTCATTGTTTGTGTTCTCTAGTCAACAACATGTTTCCAGTACTGAGTGCGGTACCACTACCTTTTTGTCTATCAACCTGGAATGTATTTGAAGATTTGGTTCTAAAAAAGTTCTCTATACTATTTTCAGTCTGTAGATGCTGGAGATTTATCATCCCGGGTTGAACTGCGCAAGCGTTTACAGTGTAAAAGTTTCAAGTGGTACCTTGATAACGTGTATCCGGAGAAGTTTATACCGGATGAGGACGTCTTTGCTTATGGAATGGTAGGTGGCAGGAGATCGTTTCACCTTTTATTTGCAGCAACCTATTTTCATATGGCACTCAAGGCAGTTATCAGCTTTTGTGTATTTTTTAAATATGAGTGATATTCACATATTGCATCACTGATCAGAAATGAAAACTTGTCTGTCATCTGATTATGAAAGGTTGCTTGACATTTCAAGGCACGGGCTCAATTTTTACTTTTGTGGCTTGACAATTAATAGCCAAAACTTCATTTGATGAAATGTGAGTGGATTTCTCAGAGATTAGCTATTATCTAAGCAACTTACAAATAAAATATGAAACTCAGCTAGTTACTTGTTCTGTGATACTACTGAGCATGGTGTCCTCATGTTTGTAATTTCAGGTGCGCAACCCAGCCAGTAACTTATGCCTTGATACTATGGGGCATGATGAGAAGGAGGTGTTTAAGATAGGTGTCTACTTGTGTCAAGGTGGAATGAGTGCTAATGAGGTGAGTGACAAAAAACTATTAATAAACAGAATGATGTAGATAAATAAGTTGGTAAAACCAGAATGTGTTTACTTACTTTTTTGATTATTGAACGGTGGCATGGATGCTCCAATATGCACAACAAGTGGATTAGAAATAATAGGGAATTCTCAGCCTTTTCGGCTTTACGAGTTGGAAATGTTCACATATATCACCAATGGATAGTCAAAGTTGATGCTGTTGATGATGCTTGTCAATAGGTGGTGCTGGTGTTAAACCTACTGATGGTGCATTGGCTAATGACAGCATTTTACAAGTCATACTAGTCTCTGCAAGTAGTGGCCATGTTTCGCAAACATGTGATTCTGCTGTCGCAGTGACTCCATATTACTTATTAGATTTTAAGCGTATTTATAAATGATGTGTGGGGGCACATATTGGTGGATAACGTATTTATTTTCCACAGTTCTCCATAAAAATGTCTGCTAAATATGTTTTCTTTGTTGCTAATCGTACAACTGTGATTTTTTAATGTTTATTACAAAAAATGCGAATAATAAGAGTTAAGTCTAGGTAACGCTGGAGAGCGTGGTGAAATTTTGGTGGGAAAAATTTGCCTCTGGAGAAATGGAAAATCTGAAATGTGTGTACTTAATTTTGTAATGCATTGAAAAATTTAGACACGAACCATCCTCTAAAATGAATTATGTTTCTAAACCCATCAACAGCTTGGCCACTTGTTGAGCAATAGGTGTCACTTGCTGTCAACAAGCAAAAATGCTGTTTAGCAATGCAAAATGACTGCAGTGGTGCTATTTTAAAGCTAGATGCAACACCATCTGTTAAGGTTTTTGAAACGGTGAGTTTACATCTAATATTACGCTCTGTGGACTGAGTGAAGTTCACTGATTGATTGTATGTCAGGAAGATCTAATTAAGGATCGCATGAGGCTTTAACATTTTAAGCTATCTTAGTGTCCTTAATTTTGGTGTTATGCGCCCACATATTTATATGTGGTCGTCATCTCTGTTTGGGCGTCCAGACGTCTGGCGTCCGTTGCTGTATTTCCTAAACCCCTTGCAGGATCGTATTGAAATTTGGCAAGTGTGTTTCTATGGGGTCTACGAGAGAGGGCGACGAGTTTCGGACCGACCCGAATACCGCTGTGTCCCCTAGTGGCAATTTTAGTTTTTTACGTTTGCCTCTGTATCTTCAAAGGTCTTCAACCGATTTTCATGAAATTTGGTACATAGGTGTCTATTAATGAGTCGACGCCATCCTTTTGTTTTCAGATTGCTAGGATGGATTTTGCGCCCATGGCTGTATCTCCTAAACGCTCTACAGGATCTTTTTTAAATTTAGCAAATGTATCTATATGAAGTTGACAACAGACGACGACTTTCGGACCGATCGGTCTACCGGTGTGCCCCCTAGTGACAATTTTATTTTTTTATGTTTATCGCTGTATCTTCAAAGGTACTCAGATTTTCATAAAATTTGGCACATAGACATCAATTAGTGAGTTAACGCTAGCCATTCATCTTCGGATTGATTCAAGGTTTTTTACGCCACCTAGTGGCCATTTTTGTTGTTTTTGAGTCTGTTTTGTGGCGTTCGTCCCTCTGTCAACCAAACCACTCTAAGGATGATTGTGAAAGTTAGAAAAAAAAACAGTGCAGGTGGTCTGATGTCATTTGCGGTGCATCAGACGTGTGCAGGCCTCATGGTTGTTCCCATTGCACACAACACCTGAGCAAAAGCACGAGAGCCCAATTATGGCTCCTTGTGAAGAAAGTTTTCAAGTCTGCCAGTCGCCTTTAGGAAAACGGACAGACGTTTCCATTTGTTGCCATGTACTACATGTTGTAGGCATGTAACAGTGCCATCCAGTAGGTTGCTCCTTAGCCTATAAAAAGCTGGGCAAGACTCTACCAGGTGTTTAGGAGATTCTACGTCAGTACCACACCCGGGACACACAGGGCTCCCCATATGCCCAGTAATGTGTCTGTGTCGGGCTAGGTTGCAGTGGCCCGTCAAAATTTGAATGACATGTCTTATACCCAATCTATCTTGACTCAGAAGGCTTTTTGAACCTTTTGGTTTGATCACGTTGGGAAAATTCTCCTTGGTCTCTCTGCAGGAGTTAAGTGATGCCCACTGGGCTGCTGACTGGGTATGTACTCAGTTGCGTATACTTATCCTGCAACATCCGTAAGATACCGGGATAGCAGGTTCAGGCACAAAAGGCAGTACGCTTGCTCCTATCTTTGCGAGTCTGTCTGCATTCTCATTGCCATCAATTCCCACATCGGCCCTGACCCAGCATACATTGACGGTTCTTTCAATTGGAAGCTTGTTAAGCTCATTAATACAAGCATTAACACAACGAGAGTTGATCCTTAGTTTCATTAGGGCTTTTATTGCTGCCTGGCTATCTGAAAAGATGGTAATTGGCCGATTGCCAAGTTCAGTGTTATATTGTTGTGCCAGTTGAGCAGCGCTATTAATTGCAGTGATCTCAGCCTGAAACACCGTGGCAAGATTGCCTAATGATACCCAGTTTTCTGCATCTGCAACAGGAAGGCTTGGAAAGTAGACCCCAGCACCTGTCTGGCCATTTTCTAGTTTAGAGCCATCTGTATAACAAACCACCTCATTCTTGTGTTCTGCGGTAGGCCATCCATCGCCAATTTCCATGAAGAATTTGTTTGTACGATTTAAAGCTGTGACCTGGACATCACTAGGCATGTTCCATAGTTGCCCAGTGAAAGTTGGCATGTATGTACTTTCTATGAAGGGGATGGTTGCCGATGATTTTCTGATGACTTTGACTACTGTGGCGCCTCCTAGTAGCGTTTTTTTTTTTGCAGTCCTACCTGTATCTCGTAAGCCCTCTGCAGGATCTTTATTAAATTTAGCACGTGTATTTATATGAAGTTAACAAGAGAAGACGACTACTTTTAGACTGATCAGATGAACACTGTGCCCCCTAGTGGCAATTTCATTTTTTTGTTTTCCTCTGTTTCTCTGAAGTTCCTTGGTGAATTTTAATTAAAGTTGGTAAATGGCTCTCTTTTAAAGAAACAGTGACATTTTTTTAGGTTTTCAGATAGATTCAATGTATTTTGCGCCATCTAGTGGCCATTTTAATGACATAAATAAACAATCCTAAAAGCACACCATTTGCGATGCATTCGTGGGCGCATTTCAACGCTCCGCGTTGCTCTTGTTTATAAAATGATCACATTGACATGGAAACTGGTGTCATCAGGTGCCGAGAATTAACACATTACAATACATGGTACACAATGGGATTCAAAACATTACAGTAGATATTACACTGTGAGAATTAACACATTACAATACATGGTACACAATGGGATTCAAAACATTACAGTAGATATTACACTGTGAGAATTAATAGATTACAATACATGGTACACAATGGGATTCAATACATTACAGTAGATATTACACTGTGAGAATTAATAGATTACAATACATGGTACACAATGGGATTCAATACATTACAGTAGATATTACACTGTGAGAATTAATAGATTACAATACATGGTACACAATGGGGTTCAATACATTACAGTAGATATTACACTGTGAGAATAAATAGATTGCAGTGAATGTTACAGAATGAGAAATACTATTATATACAGTGAGCTACAGAGCAAGAGACCACACTATGAGTTACCTTAGAACAAGTTACTCCCGGAACAAGTTGTCGATAGGTGTAGTGGTAGTGTGGGCGCTATTTGCGCTGTGGCAACTAGACACACGTGTGACATCGTCAATGAACAACACCTTATTAAGGTAGGGTAACTTGTACTTGGGTAACTTGCGCCATCGCTAGTAATAGTGTTGACGCAAACTAGTAGACAAAGGGGAAGTATTTACCAGCTGTACGCTTGCTCAGTTGCACACAAAGGGGTGCCTAGTCATCTTTGGACCATATTTGTCGCATGGTGTAGGGTGTGCTGTGTGGAAAAGGTCAAGTTGCTCTAAAGTAATGCTATCTCATATTGTGGTCTTTCTGTGTCACTTCAACCTGTGATCACTAGATGGGGAGGCAGCAGCTCTATCACTTAACTACACTGCCTTGTACTTTGTTAAGTAATGCCTCCATAGCAACAATACACAATTTGTGACATTTGTTCAGTGTTTCATATTACATGTACTTTCTAGTGTTCCAAAAATATAATAGTACTTCTGGTGAATTATGTAAGGCTGACATATATGAAAGATACTAATTAGCTCTGGTTAATGAATACTTTAATTGTGTTGAGCCGTGTAAGGCTAACACAATGGCTTACTAATTTACCTATTGCTAGCTCCGTCTCCTTGTGAAAAGTCACCCACAGAGAGTTGTTGGTCGGGTAAAATGGCAGCTTGGAAATGCAGTCGAAGGTGTATCAAGAATGTTGGGTTCTGATTGGTCAGTTAAGCCGTCAGTCAAAATCCTGGCGATAGGTCAATTGCCACTGTGGCTCCTTAGAGCGCTTTCATTTTTGTATGTTTGTAAGTTTCAACTTCGAAGGTCATGGGTGTTCAGGACAACTACTGTCTGGCCCAGATTAAGTTCTCATTTTCGGCTAAGCGCTCACCCTCCTGATTTCCATACTCGCCAGTTTAAGTGCTCTGTGCATTATAGTGTATACATTATGGGTAATCATGATATAGATAAATTTTATTATTCATCAATGTAGAAAGATTAGAAAGGAGAATAAGAATGAGATAAAACCATAGAATAATAGTACTTAGCACTTAAACGTGCGGAATACTAGGAAGAATAAAAGAAGAAAATGCAAAAATAAGACCCAAAAGTATAGTTGGTACTGATCTGTACCCCAACTCATTTTGAGGCATGTGCTCATTTACTAAAATTATACCCACCTACATCAATTTCATCCAAGGTGTCTCTTGCTTTTATGAAAAGATGTGCAAAGGCACATAAGTAAGGGTAAGTAAGCTTTAAAGTGCCAGGTTAATGTTGAGTAAGAAAGTCCCACATAATTTTTGCTTCTCTTGGGTGGATTTTCTTTTTGGGCAACTACAAAAATGCCGCACTACCTCGATTTTCAAGAAACACCAGAATCAAGTATCCTTTTTTGCCTAACAGTACTCTGCGCATATGGTATGTGAGCAGAGTTATATCATTTTTCTCGCAAATGCAAGAATTTTTAGTGTAATATAAGGTCACTTATTTCTAGTTGAAGTGATCTTTTTTGATCACACGAAAGTTTACTGTATGGTTTAATATAGGCAATAGTTTTCCTGTGGATCTCGTAGCTGTATAGGAGATGACCCTGAAATAGAATTGCTCAATCAATTTACATTTTGATCAATAAAATAAACTGTACTGAACAATATGTAATGAAATAGTTACCTGTGGACTGTGAGTAATATTCTGGATATTAATAAACTTAAGAACTACAGTTATCTCCCTTTCACCGTATGCAAATTATGTTTGTCATGTGACCAAGTAAATTGCACTGATAATTAGATTGAGTTCAGCTGAATTGCAGGAGTAAATGTTCAAAAGACATCAAAAAGGGACAAAAGTTACTGATCAGTAAATCTAAGCTTGTTGAATCGTCTGGTTTCCAATACCTATTGGGCTTGGAGAGGGTAACCAGTCCGTGTAGCGACATTAGATAATTATTTTATTACCCCCTATTGGTTTTGAATAGGCAAGCCCATAATGATATTTTTACTCAAAAGTTAGTGCCAGCTCCTAGCTGTGATTATATGTTGGGAAAGTTCACAGGAGGTCAACTAACCCTACCCCAAAAGAAGGGTTGGTGGACCTACTAGGTTTAATCGTGGTCTATTGTTGCTGAAATGTTTGTAACTGCCTCTGCCTTCTCTAGATATTCTCACTCAGCAAGCACAACGAACTCAGGAGGGAAGAGGGATGTTTGGACTGCAGCGGTAATCATGGTGATGTAATCCAACTTATGCCTTGCCATGGAAACTACGGAAACCAGAAGTGGACGCATGACAAGGTATTTTGCTAAAATCCCTTTTCGTCAAAGTGTAACAAAGTTGTGGATATAGTGTGAGTCACGTATGGTACAGTTTCCTTATTGTTTTTTGCCAGATGGATTTGGACAAAATTTTAAAATTTTTGTTTACGTATGTCTCGGTGAGACGGTCTGTTATGCTGTAAGCTACAATTTATTCACCGTTATGTCCACACCAGAATTCTTTATAGGCTGTCTATCCAAACATGAATTTGTCACTAATGGAAATTGTTATGTTTAATTTCAAAGGTTTCCTTTTGAGGTAGCAATCTGCAATTCTTGGAAGTGGCTACCAAAGCGAATGACAATTTTTCTGTAGACTGATTGCAAAAACATGCAAAAACATTCTGAGCTGTAATTTTCAGAACGTTCAATAAATGTTATCTACAGGGGCGAATCCAGGATTTTGAGTTAGGGGGGCCAGGGCAAGGAATAACCAGAATTTTGGCAGATGTGTGTGCCCAGCCTAAAATGTAGGGATGCAGGGGTTTTCGAATTTTTAGGTTTGCGGACCTTTTGACTAAAAAAAGGTAAACGGAGTTTGTTCAGGGCCTATGCATTGTTTACTCAGCCCCCGAACCCCCCTGGTTATGCACATGTGCTAGTCAGTAATTCGCACCCGAACTGCCAAATGGTATCTGGTATAATTTTAGGGAGGTCATGGCCCCCTTGCCCCTCCCTAAATCCGCCACTGATCTATCCTGTGTTTAAACTGTTTTAGTTGTAACCTATACTGTGTAGTTTTGCTCACATAGTAATGGAAATAATTATAAACTACGACTTCTGGAACTTGCTGTGAAATAAATTTCCCAACGTTGCGGAGCCGCTTGGCTTCTTCTCCTGGGGATTGATCACTGACTGCTTCACGCAGACAGGCTAGGTCTTATCAAGCAAGCTATGGTGCGTTTGGGCAACTTGTATTAAAGTCATGCACAAAAATTCCGGAATATACTTATTTTGTACTTGGTGGGCTTGTTTTTTGACCAATAGTGTAATTCTCTAATCATGTTAAAAAATAATTGTCATTTGTTCATATTTCGCATAATTGCATAATTCCAGGTTAATGAAATGTTGTTTTATAACATCTACAGGGTACAAAAGGCAGCCAATAATGAATTAAAGTTTTGCCTACTTTTTGTGGATAAATTTGATAAAACAGAATATTACTTGTCAGTCATATTTTGTGCTAACTAGGTTAAGAATTACATATCAGATTCATCTCTACCATCACAACAGTGATGGATTGTTTTACCAGTCAGCTTTTAACACTTGCAAACCTAAAGGTACCCGAACTTCGATTCTTTTTCAAAATTGTGCATCGAGTAAATTAAGCTTTGCAAATTATGTAAATTTTGACATCTTAAATTCTTGTGGCATTGTGAAATTAAAATTGATTTCAGTTGCTTTACTGGTATGGAAAGTTAAGTCGCCAAGCAATCTATTATTTCATTAGAAACACTAAGGATAGACTTATGGGTGTCACAAGTGAACGGATGAGAAACAATCCTTTCATTCAGAATTCATTTCATAGAAGGCATGGCCAACCTCATCTTAATTGTTGACCTTTTGATCCACTTCAGTTGGCATTGGGCTGATATGGAGATGGCCAATTTTCTTAGACATGGGATGCTTCAGACATGTGTAGAGTAAGAGATCACCGGGAATTGTCAACAATTTTAAAAAGTGTACAAAGAATATGCATCTGGTATACTGTGTAAATTTTTCTAAAATGTGGATATCATCTGATGGGAAGTGTAAATCGACTTGTTTTCATGAACGTGAAGGGGTCTGTCAAAAGCCTATGTTTTAGTACGCTTTTGGAAAATGTTGGTGCTTATGTAGACAATCGCTACACTGGTTCATAATCTGGGTTTTTGGTAGTGGGGAAGAAGGTAACGTTTCTTCAAGTGTGTTTGTGCTTTATGTTTCAGTCGTCTGGTACTATCGTTCATTCAAGTGGCCTTTGTCTTGATGCGGCGGGACTTCGGTCAGGAGGGAATATTGTGATAAACAGATGTAATGGAGGTGACTCACAGAAGTGGACATTCGAGAACTACTTATAGGATCCAGATTAGTGCAGGTTTCTGGTGCCATTGAATGTTATGTTCCTAAGTGACCATCCCAGATTACACTGCAAGAGAACTCTCCTTTGTTACGGAGGTAAGAAAGTGGAATTTCAGGCACATTTTCACAGGTCATGTTGGAAACTATCGAGGTCTGTATGGTCTTGGAAATATTCCCGCTTTCAAACGTTCAAAAGTACTGGTATTGAAAGAATGTCTTCAAGAAACGGCATTCTATTCGGTTCAAAATTAACCCGATGAACTTGTTTTATCCAATTGCGCTACATCTTTTAGTCTCTGATTGATGTCAACAAGGCACCGAAGTTAACATAACGCATCCAAGAGTACTTGTTTATTTTATCAAAGTTTCTCTTGCCGTAATCATGGCCCACAAGCACAGCAGTGATACTTCGTTGGCATTGGAAAGACACAGAGTAATGCAGCTGAGAAAAACTTGTAAAGTATATGACAACAGAGAACAATGATGTGAAAAACCGTAAGGCTACAAAAGTGATTGACTGGTATTGCGTGAATTGTGGTTAAATACTGTGTGATTTGTGTGTTGCTGTGTGATCCAGGATGGCCCTATAAACTGGAAGTAATCATTCAGTATTTAGTAGGTGGGGTATGTGGTGTTTACTGTAGTTTCAGAGCAAGTTCTCGCGAGATTCCTTGTGATTTCACTGTGTATTTTCAATGGGAGCACATGATTTTGTGTAGATTTTCTTGCCGCGAGACAGTTTTTGAGCTCGATCCAGATCTGCCCATATTCACTTGGGGGCGCCTGATAAGTTGGCCCGTTTCACTTCTGTGTTTCCGCCATATGATTATGGTTTGTGTCATTAGAGCTTAAATTGGGCAATTGTAGTTCTGTTGGCCAATTAGTCACGACACTAAGGATTGTAGTAAAAGAAAGACTCAGAGTGGCATTTCAGTTCCAAAATGTTTTCTTTTTGTATGTTTAGGCAGTAAAATAATTTCCCTTGGAATATGCTAAGTACGTGGCATCTCCTCTTTGAATTTCATAAGAGTTGTGAATCTTTTGTTTATGATAATGGATTGGACTAGTCCTGGAATTGTTTCTCAGTACAACACAAAGCCTTGCTGGTCTCCAGATAACACGGACGCTGTGTTGTTTGACATTAAATGGAGTTAAAATTTGAATGTATGAAAATNTCATCTTAATTGTTGACCTTTTGACCCACTTCAGTTGACATTGGGCTGATATGGAGATGGCCAATTTTCTTAGACATGGGATGCTTCAGACATGTGTAGAGTAAGAGATCACCGGGAATTGTCAACAATTTTAAAAAGTGTACAAAGAATATGCATCTGGTATACTGTGTAAATTTTTCTAAAATGTGGATATCATCTGATGGGAAGTGTAAATCGACTTGTTTTCATGAACGTGAAGGGGTCTGTCAAAAGACTATGCTTTAGTACGCTTTTGGAAAATGTTGGTGCTTATGTAGACAATCGCTACACTGGTTCATAATCTGGGTTTTTGGTAACGTTTCTTCAAGTGTGTTTGTGCTTTATGTTTCAGTCGTCTGGTACTATCGTTCATTCAAGTGGCCTTTGTCTTGATGCGGCGGGACTTCGGTCAGGAGGGAATATTGTGATAAACAGATGTAATGGAGGTGACTCACAGAAGTGGACATTCGAGAACTACTTATAGGATCCAGATTAGTGCAGGTTTCTGGTGCCATTGAATGTTATGTTCCTAAGTGACCATCCCAGATTACACTGCAAGAGAACTCTCCTTTGTTCCGGAGGTAAGAAAGTGGAATTTCAGGCACATTTTCACAGGTCATGTTGGAAACTATCGAGGTCTGTATGGTCTTGGAAATATTCCCGCTTTCAAACATTCAAAAGTTCTGGAATTGAAAGCATGTCTTCAAAAAACGGCATTCTGTTCGGCTCAAAATTAACCCGATAAACTTGTTTTATCTACTAGCGCTACATCTTCTAGTCTCTGATTAATGTCAACAAGACACCGAAGTTAACGTTACGCATCCAAGGGTACTTGTTTATTTTATCAAAGTTTCTCTTGCCCTAATCATGGCCCACAGCACAGCAGTGATACTGTGTTGGCATTGGAAAGACATATAGAGTAATGCAGCTGAGAAAAACTTGTAAAGTATATGACAGCAGAGAACAATGATGTGAAAAAACATAAGGCTACAAAAGTGATTGACTGATATTGCGTGAATTGTGGTTAAATAGTGTGTGATTCGTGTTTTGCTGTGTGATCCAGGATGGCCCTATAAACTGGAACTAATCATTCAGTATTTAGTAGGTGGGGTATGTGGTGTTTACTGTAGTTTCAGAGCAAGTTCTCGCGAGATTCCTTGTGATTTCACTGTGTATTTTCAATGGGAGCACGTGATTTTGTGTAGGTTTTCTTGCCGCGAGACAGTTATTGGGCTCGACCTGGATCTGCCCATAATCACTAGGGGGCGCCTGATAAGTTGGCCTGTTTCACTTCCTGTGGTTACGCCATGTGATTATGGTTTGTGTCATTAGAGCTTAAATTGGGCAATTGTAGTTCTGTTGGCCAATTAGTCACGACACTTAGGATTGTAGTAAAAGAAAGACTCAGAGTGGCATTTCAGTTCCAAAATGTTTTCTTTTTGTATGTTTAGGCAGTAAAATAATTTCCCTTGGAATATGCTAAGTACGTGGTATCTCCTCTTTGAATTTCATAAGAGGTGTGAATCTTTTGTTTATGATAATGGATTGAACTAGTCCTGGAATTGTTTCTCAGTACAACACAAAGCCTTGCTGGTCTCCATAAGACAACACGGATGCTGTGTTGTTTGACATTAAATGGAGTTAAAATTTGAACGTATGAAAATGTAAATGATCTTTTTCGAGGGCCACAAACTGACAAAATTTAATGAGTTAATGCATTTTCCAAATTGTAGGTACTAGCCAAAGTGTTCGTAGATCTATTTTCTTATGAGAAAACCAGATCATGCAAGCTTTTGCAAAATCATGCCAATGAAAAGCAACTGTTTTGTGAGTGTGCTTGGAAGTTTACTAGCCTATACTAGCAAAATGGCGGCCACTAATTCGGAAGTGATTGGTCAGTGAGGTTGGAGTGTTGCATTGTGGTTCCTTCCATAATGAGCAAAGATTTTTCACAGGAAGTGCAAGATAATGTCTTGCGCTGTTTGGAAAGTGTTTGGAAGCAGATAGGCTCCCTGTTTCCATGGGCTTTTGACCAAAATTTGTGGGGTAATTAGTTTTTCATAAATTAATACATTTATAAGTACATAATTGTTGTCCATTTATGTGGAATATTTGTGATTCAAAATTACATTTACTTGAAGGTCAACATAGTCTGGTTTACTATGGGATATAGACTTAACTACTTAAATAATTATTTGTTTTAATTTAAATTGTGCAATTTAATGTTAAAAAATTTGTTTCAGGGATTAGCAATGTTAGCCTATAGATATAAACTCAAACTTTGTTCAAGAAGCGAACTTTTGATCAGTTTAGGCCACTTCCCCAGTAAAATTGCTAAGTGATTCCTGGACTTGCAAAGAATTGTTATTCCTACAGCCAGGTTTGGCACCTACTTGACTGGCGTGAAAAATCCAGTTTTCGGAGCGTGATGCCAAGCAATAACCAACTGGCAGCGAAGCCCGAAAGTCACGGCTGCTAACTAAATACTTAAAACCATTTTTATATGGTTAAGTGGTCTAAATCAAAGTTTGCTTTTTGTGACGGAAGATGGCGTGATGTTGCCACTTCAAATGCAAGAGCTGTTGTAGTGAATTGTTTAAAACGATTTTGGAAATGTTTGGTTATTGATTTATGCAATAAATAACTTGATTTTGTCAGTTGTGTTTTGTGGAATGGGTATGTTGTTGCTAAGGCGGCATCATGGAATGATTTAAGATTTCATTTATTTATTCAAACTAGTTGTACATTTATTATGTTGAAAGTCTGTTATGAATTGATTTAGGAACATGGTATCTCAGAAATGGCCCATTGTATTCAAACGAAACTTTCAGGTCTATGCTTTATTCACTGTTTTCCAAAACTGTTTCATGAATTGTTTTTAAAATGTTGCATTTTTGGATGTGGGACTGTCAAAGTAGGACTTGCTCTATTTTTATGAAAATGTTTAAAGTTACATAAAGCCATAAGGAGAGGATAGTTTCGAAAACTAAGGACGCTTTTGAGATTTTATCTTGGATGATTATATCATGGTCGTTTTGTTTTGCTATAAATGTGTCTTTCTTTTTTGCTAATTTTCCCTTACAAAGCAAGGTCACGTGACCTAATTAATGCCCGATTGGTATGAAGTTAAAAATCCAATTCTATGGCATTCTACTTTCAGAGAATATGGACTTTTTCTCATATTTGACTAAATGTACACACTCGTGGAAACGTCTTGCACATTAACCTTAAGGAAGCAAGGAAAGATAATAATTACTCGACAATATCTTGTTGAAACTGTATTTTACCTTGTGTGGCAAGATAATGATTCCATTTGAAGCTCGTTTCCGGTTCAATTAAGTTAAGGCCCGTTCATATTGGCTTAACTCCGGTGTGGCGGAGCGGCGACCTAAACTACGCAGTTAACTGGACCGTTGGCCTCGGTACTTAATGAACATCGAAATAAACGGGAGGTGACGCTGTCGTCATCGACGTTATCATAAGGTAGCGCTGCACTTTTTTGCAGTGTGACAATTTGGGAACATTTACATGTGCTAATTGACATTAAGCTTATTTTTTAAACCGATTAATATAAACAGCTATTAGTGACGGCACAAGGCTACCCTTAATTGTTGACGATAACAGTGGCACCTGGCGATAACTTCGATTAGACCGAAGTTAACCGTTCATACTGCACCGCAACGTCGACGCTGCGCTGTTAAATCCACATGTTAACTGCGATGTTAACTGTAGCTGTTAACTTCGATCCAGTACTGGATCACATTGACCGCAACTCCCTAAACCATCGACGCGTGGACGTTAGTATGAAAGGCCCTTGATTAAATTGAACTTGTTAAATGCATTTATCGTCATTATTTTGACATTTGTCACTTTATTTTGATATCAACCCTTAGGGTTTATTTTTCATTATTCATCTCTATTTATAACCTCAAGGGTCTGCTTTTGTATTCATTCATTTCTCTACGCGACACCTGATTGGTCGCCCATGCCCCCCCCCCTAAAATTCTAGTACATACGCACATCCAGGGGGGCTCGGGGGTGAATAGACCCTGAACAAACCCCATTTATCGTTTTTTTTAATCAAACGGTCCGCAAAACCAAAAATTCGAGACCCCTGCATCCTACAGTTTAGGCTGGGCGCGCGCGTCTGCCGAAATTGTGGTTACTCCTGTGCCCTGGTCCCCCCTAACTCAAAATACTGGATCCGCCCCTGCCCCCCCCATCCCGGGTGTCTGTTCCACTTTTTTCTTTTTTTTCATATACATTGCCTGTTAGGTATTGTGTTCACGTTCTGTACTTTTTCCGGCCCTTCAGGCTGTTCTTTTGTTTTGGTTCGCTCTTCAGGGCTATTCATTGTACACACCGGTGGCGTTTTTTCCATGCCCATCTTGCAGAGTCTTAGCCTAGTTCTTTCTATTTACGTCATAATATAGAACATTATTCGCAATCCTCCTCTTGTTTTACTCTGCAACATAGCTCATGGCGTACCCCGGGCAAAATAGATAAATGCATATGTATATGAAAGTAATGGCAATTGGCTGTTGCTCGGGCGTCAGTATTGATTCACGCCGTCACAAAGTTTTAGCCTGCACTTAAAGGATTCCTCTTGTTTTGATTTCGTAGATGATTATGCAAAACGTTCGTCTATATTGATCAGCTGACATATTACGTGTACAGTAGTCAGTCGTGATGTCATCACAACAAGTAGGTCCCACAATGTTTTGGAACCTGTACATGTAACTTGCGGTATGGCGCATTCGATCATTGACGCATTGGCATTGTGTCAACGAGATGTTGCTACTTATTGCGAACTGGGGGCCCCGACGCGGTCGAAATCATGACCGCGGATAGTTTGCGACCGAGTAGGGCAGATAACTTGTGAAAATACGAAAAGAGAGCTTGCATCCTCTCTCTGTACTTTGTGTGAAACTCACCGAAATGCCAGTCATCTGTTATGACGCAATTTTTCGAGCTAACAAATTGTACGTTTAGCGGGTTTTCTCATACATTTAAATTCCATAAACATGTCAACTTTCTTAAATTTCCTACTTTTCATGCCATTTTAGGCATTCCCTTTTTGTAATTTGGATCACGTGAAACTCCCGCAGTAGACCTGTATTTATTTAGTTGCCACCATTTGGCCTCCCGTAATCGGAATTGCCTACTAAAGTTATAGAACCAACTAATCTCAGTTTACTTTAGGCCTACTTCTCCAAGTTTGGGAGAGTACCAGACAGTGCCTTGGCCAGCCATGTTACATTGGTGTTCTTCAGATGGTGCGAGTGGGTTTGTCAAGCATCATGTGTACGTTTATATTAAATTCTGAAAAGCCCCCAGTTTCTCCAGTATACTGTAGTCTTCAGTGCTGCTGAGGCAGATACTATAAAATCTTTGGCCGAGGATCTTGGGATAAATGAGTTATAACCACCATGAAATCTCGCATACTATGAGCACACTTGTGTTCGAATTTTGTCATTGCCGGCCCCGAAACCTTGCTTCATTTTAGATTTTCCCGTGTAGACAGGTTATTTCGCGTACTCATAGAGTATAATATGTTCGCCATTTTTAAATTTTACCAGACATTCAACTTAGTTGATAAACCATGACGTATTCGAGCACGGAATAGTAGACTCATGTCTTGAGTTCGTATTGAAGTAGACAGAACGAAAAACGTCAGACGAATTGGTAGTACAAAGGGGTTAGACCTTGGGCACAGACGTTAAAGGAGAATGCCACCCGATTTAATTAGTCTTTTTTACCGTCTTAATCGGTCTATATCCACATCGCCTCTTATACGGTCCACCTCACCTTGCCGAGAGGTGTCGTGTTAACCTGTAAGGAAGTTGACGAGAAACGACGCAGCGACGTCAGTGGTTCGTCTGCAGAGTGAATGCTGCTATATTGGGGTGCATCGTTCCCGCTTGTCCGAACTATGAAGCTGCGAAGAAAATGGTTATATCATTTTTTCGACTTCCTCGAGAGCCCGAAATGCTTGCGAAGTGGCTCACGGTAGTGAAGAATGAAAGGTACGCTGTTAATAGCTAGTATGTGGAGGCCGTGAAACATCTCCGTGTCTGTGGCCGGCATTTCATCGACAGTGATTTCTCTGACGAATGCCGGCTTACCAAAGAACTATCCATACCTTCCGTTGCCTGTGAATGTTCGCGGCGCCTCTCTAGTATTTCTTGATCAGTGTATTCCGGTTCGAACTGATAGCCTGTGAAACCTAACGATCCGACCCGTGAAGTCTTCGTCGGATGAGCTCTTGACTAAGTCGGAATTGGCGCCGGGCGATTTGCTATGTAGACGTTTATGATTCTGCGTTCAGTTTCAAAATGAATTATTCTCATCCTAACCAATGCTTATATAAAACTGAAACAAAGTCTGTCTCATTAGATACAATTTGTAATGCCTTTGCAGTATTCGTGAGTGCAAATGTTGAGAAGCCAGCAATGGCCACTGCGTTAGGCCTACCGGCTTTTGATGCCGGCAATAAAGGTAATTGACCGGGCGCCGAGGCTGTGTGAGTGCATGCTAATTCAGTGTTTGCTGACAGAAAGTTGTTGTGAAACAATTACTCGATCTTATATGCTATGGCCACATGTTAGGGGAATCTTTATTTAGAAATACAAATACATTATTCAAATCATTGTTACTATACAACCTTTGCCCTGACGGTCTGTGGAAGGGGAACCCGACTTCGCGGCCCCCGACAAGTAAGTAGATTTTCAGTTTTGTGGCTAATTCACATAAATAATTACGTGCACATTATTTCTTTGGCTCACTATTATAGTCTTTTCGTGACTGGAGGTTTAGTTTCCAACTCAAGCTGGTTTATGTTCGTGCCAGTCCCGGCGGCCACGACGGGCCTGATCGGGTTCCTAGCCACTAGCCGGGATAACGAGACAGTCCGGTCGCGACGAGCCTGATTGGGTTCCGAGCCACTGGCCGGAATAACAAGCGTTTTGTGTGTTTAGAACTCAAAAAATCACAAGTCTAAACAACACAGATCTAGGTTTTCTTGTCTGTATTTCACGGAAGAATACTTCGAATTTATCTCCGAACAGACCCCAAACTCCTGCTACGGACCTTGGTAAATTGGCCTCCCGAACTTTGAAGGCTACGGTGTGTCCAAATACCAATAAACCCGTAACAGCTAAATAAAACCACGTTTTATAAGAACTCGGTGTATTTTTAAGGGCTTTACATCGAAGTTTGATGATTTATTGGTGTTTGATGAATTCAAGCGATAAGCCGACACCAGTAACCCGTGTTGTGAACTGCTGAACAGACTGCGCGTGAAACCAATGACGTCCGTCTGACGGCAGGTGTCAGGTAACGCAACCGATCGTGCCGTTATCAAGTAGAACTACTCGATCTAAATTGATACAAAATAGGATGTTTTTGGGTGGCATTCTCCTTTAAGATATCGAGCTTACAATCAGGGCCGTCTTAACTCAGTATAGCATGGGCTCTTGTGCCCATCAAATCACTGACGGAGGCCCCTGTTATACCAAATGTTCATACATCACTTAATAGAAACGTAAATTTTGCACCAACAAATACGTGACTTATCGATAGGGTTACCGGTAAGCCAACTGCAGTACACACCAATTATTAACGAACACGGGTAATCAATATTTGAGTAATAATAATTAATGAAGGGAGATGCAAAGTACAAATAGAAGAAAGAGTGACAATCAGACGGTAGCACCACAAACCACACATGCAGAAATGGTACCTGTTATCTAAATTGGTTTTTAAGACATATTAAGCCCTGCATCGGCAGGTACTTTGGAAATCATATCTTCTTTCGAGGAACATCTGTTTTTATAAATGATGAATTGATTTAGTTTTAGACATGTTCTGGTTTCATGGTTTATATTGTATTCAAAATAAGAAAACATAGCTGCCATTTTTGACTTACTAAATGACTAACCTTTATTCTTACTTTGGACACGTTTGGCCTTTAAATATTAAAGCACCCATTTTCTATTTTTTCACACAATTGTTCATTGATGGAATCAAAGTGAATATTGTTCTGAATTTCATTTTCAATACACATGAGCGACAGACAGTTTAAACGTCCTAACACAAATTCAGTGTTTGGAAATTTGGAATGTCTACTTCGTCTAAAATTTATCATTATTGTTCACAGTACCATTCTACATGCACTATTTTAACTTTCCACAAAATATCTTCTTTCAAAACATTCAAACCAACTTTAAACAAAATGTTGGAAGCCTCAATTGAAAAACGTTTAATCAAGAGCGTCTCTCAGGAACAAACAGCGGCAGTATGGCATCCATTACTAGCTAGCGGGCCAAGAGAAAGAATGAACACTCCCCTTCACCTTAAAAAGTTGCATCATACGAACGGATTTTCGGCGCACCCAAAAGTGCTACATGGCGCCCCAACAAGTGTTTTTGTGACCCCCAAAGAGCGCCTTTACATTCCCCTCCACCCAAAGGCCTGGACAACTTCGCCTCCTTCCACATCACTACTACAAGCAAATCTATGGAAATGAATTTGTAGGAAAAGGATTTCACATTCACATTTAGCTTTACAAAACTGCCACTGTCCCAGAACACCCGATTTATCCGTATGATAAATGTAAATATATGAGCGTTTGGAACAATTTGGATCAACATAACGTTTAAAGTACAAATAACGCTATATCTTTTTTTAAACATGGCGACACAGTTTTGTGGAATCCTGCGATTACAAGGCGTGGGCCCTCGTTTTCTATGGGCACGCTTTTTGTTTGAATTTACTACTTTGCTCATTATTCAATCCAGTGTGGTANTGCTACATTCGTGCAGGAAGGGCTATTTTACAGAGCTTCTAAGACTTGCATCATTCGATTTTTTACTATGGCATGGATCAGCGTGGGGTCCCTGTAGTCGTGGGGCCTCTGTGCCCTAGTGGACCCTGTGGTAAAGACGGCACTGCTTAAAATGACACATTTCGTGTTTCTGGATTGTCAATAAACTCCTCAATTTCCTCTAAAAATTTCAGCCTATCTGTGGAAAATCCTGGATATGAAACGTGACTTTGGTGACATTTTTGGCCAGGTGAAAACTTACAACTGGGTGTGCTTAGACACGTAACATATCTATAATTAAATATTACGTATGCGCCCAACTGTGCGCAGCTCGAATTCAAGTTAAGACGCCCTCAGCGAGTAAGTTCGCAATAAATGTTTATCGACACAATAAGGCGTGTGATTGATGAGCGTTCAAGAGAATCTGGGCTAGGGTAGATCCCGGCTTGACAAGCAGTTAATGAGTCACCTGTAACCTCAAGCTGGGTAGGGTCAGAGAGGGTGTCCCGGAATCAATGACTGTCAATAGAAGTTCTCAGTCGTTATCCCCCTTATCTAGAGCCCTCGTGGATTTTGTAGAATTATCACCCTCGGGGCTAACGCCCCTCAGGTGATAATTCCCCAAAATCTACTCGGGCTCTAGATAACGGGGGATTTCGACTTCGCCATGTAATAATCTATATTTATACCACAATATTAGCCTCGAATGGCAGATACAACCGTGTAATAACCCATAAAGTTATCTCACTAGTGAGATAACATTTTGGCGGGAAACCGAGGCTGGATTCGAACCCGGGCCCAAGAGTTTCGAGTCGCCGACTTTACCACTACACCACTTAGCGGCTGACGTCATCGGACGTGAAAACTTAAATGAGCACGCGCAACAATCGCATGTTCAGAAAAGGACATTGCACCGACATTTATACGCTATTAAAAATAAGATGCATAACTTCCATGAAAACGATCTTTTAATTCAGTGAATTTTTTTCTCGTGTTCTCTCACTTATAAATCACGGATCTCCAATTTGAATGCGGGTATCGTGTCGTCGGGATCCTTTGACTTGAGCATTATAGTCAGTTGCTAGTGGTAACCTACTTTAGCAGACGATAATTTCTCGGTCGAAGCTTAGCGTGAAAAAAAACGTGTTTTAAGCTATAATAGTTGCTAAACCTTAATTTATAGATTCAAATTATTTGTATTTTGTTTAAATTTTTAATTGGTTTTGAGTATAAGCATTATTTGACAAAAATAGCTCGGCTTTTCTTAAAAGGTCACGACCTCCGACCCCAGGCCTCTGACATAGAAAGTAGTTACAAAGCCGAGGCGAGTCGAGAAAGGAGAATTATCACCCTCGGTACTAACGCCTCTCGGGCAATAATTTTCCAAAATCCACTCGGGCTCTAGATAACGGGGGATAACGACTACGCCATGTAATAATCTATATTTACAAAAAGAAGTAGGTTTCGCGCGCAAACGCTGTGGACCATAAACAAGTAGGTCTCTTAGTATCAGTTAAGTCGTGGTGGTGTAGTGGTAAAGCACGCGCGCTCTATCCGTCAGGTCGTGAGTTCGAGTCTGTGGTGTTTGCCCTTTTTCCTTTTTGACACGTTCTCAGTGTTTTTTTTTTTGCACTTTTTTTCTTGGATAAAACCTCAGGAATCAAGGAAAATTTTTAGAGGAAAAAACAGAAAAATTTCCTGGGCGGGAGGGGGGGCAAACCCCCCTCCAAACCTCCCGCCATTCGGTGCTATGCGCATCTACAATCGTGGTTTGCGCAAATGCTTACAGACAAAATGTTGGCCCCCCCTTGTGATATCCTAGATCCGCCACTGTTTTATAATCCCTAACGACGTTGAGATTCGGAAGCGTTGGGTCGTTGCCATACACCGCGACGAAGAAAAATATGTCCGTGTAAAATTCATAAATGTTTTCGATAAGTCAGATCATATTTTGCCACATCTGGCGGTTGCCGAGCATCATAGCAACTGAACAACCGGGCCGGTGACTCTTCGGCCAGCCAGGCTGTGTTTTTATGACTACGGGTTGAAACACGATGCATTTTTCTTTCCAAAAAGGACAGGGCCCTCAATCCCCAGATTTTGGGGCCGAAGATCGGCAGTATTCCCCTCTCAAAACATTGAAAAATCACGCGAAATTTCCCCCACTAGCCCCGGCTAGTGATCTCCGAAGTTCAAATCACCCGGCTGTAACCACACAGGTGACAATTTGAAAAAGCACAAAATGCTAATTGAGACAGAGCCTATGAAAGCTTACAACAGGGCGGGGGTGCCAGTAGATTTCTCACCTCACTCGGCGACAAAAATTCCCCTCTCCGAAGCACAGGCACTTTGCCCCTCAGTTGAATGAACGAGGCCCCTGGAGAAACATGATAACTATGCTTGTTCCAGGGGCGGATCCAGGATTATTGAGTTGGGGGGTAGGGCAGAGTATTAGCCAGGATTTTTCCCGTCAGACATTCGCGCTCCTGAACTCAGTGCCAAATGGAATCAGCGGTGGGAGAATTTTAGGGGAGAGGGGTCATGACGCCCCCTTGGCCCCCCTCTAAATCCGCCACTGTGTTCTGTTCAGTTAACTGAAATTGAGCTCTAAAACGAGATATGCTTTGAACGAAAGAATTAGGTGTTTTAAGTTTAAAATTCAACTTGGTCCAGATTGATATTTGAAACCTATCACATGGAATGGATGGTCAAACAAATTTTATTTTCAATTACGAGCCTGGTTTTTTGTCATAATGAATATATAAATTTAATAACATCAATTATACCACAATATTAGCGTCAAATGGCAGATACAACCGTGTAATAACCCATAAAGTTATCTCACTAGTGAGATAACGATTTGGCGGGAAACCGATGACGGAGTCGAACCCGAGACCCTGGAATTGCTGGTCGCCGACTTTACCACTACACCATGCAGCGACTGACGTCATCAAGAGTTAAAATAGAATACTTAAATGAGCACGCGCAATAATCCCATGTTCAACAAACCGCATTGTACTGTACTTATAGGCTACGAAAAATAAGACACATAATTTCCATAAAAATGATATCCTAATTCAGTGAAATTTTTCTCTCATATCCTCTTACTGGTAAATCACCGATCTCCAGTTTGAGTGCGGGTATCGTGTCGTCAGGTTCTTTGACTTAAGAATTATATTCAGTTACCAGTGGTAACCTACTTTAGCAGACGATAATTTCCCGGTCGAAGCTTAGCGTGAAAAAAACGTGTTTTAAGCTATAATAGTTGGTAAACCTTAATTTATAAATTCAATTTATTTCTATTATACAAGTTTTCAATTGGTTTTGAGTAAAAGCATTATTTGACAAAAATAGCCCGATTTTTCTTAAAAGACCACGACCTCCGACCCTGGCCTCTGAGATAGAAAGTAGTTACAAAGCCGTGGAGAGTCAGAAAAGGTAAATCGATTCAGTGCAATGTTTCTCGTTTAGTATGCGGTATAAATAGATTATTGCATGTTCTCAGTCGTTACCCCTCGTTATCTAGAGCCCTCGTGGATTTTGAAGAATTATCACCCTCGGGGCTAACGCCCTCGGGCGATAATTCTCCAAAATCCACTCGGGCTCTAGATAACGGGGGATAACGACTTCTCCATGTAATAATCTATATTTATTCTTTCAGATCAATGACAAATCAACTTTGAGTCCCGGTAGTTCCTACCTAACCAGATGCCATTATGCTGCTAATATTCTTGATCAACCAGATTAGACTAATTGCACATGACAGCAAAATGCGATGAGCCACCACTGCCGAATATATCTTCATCTCCAAAAATACGAGCAGATGACCAATTTACTAGAAGAAACGTAACCCTGTATTCAGCATAATGCCTAATCCGTAACACCACGATCGTCGCAATTTGATCATATTTACTGTTCATGTTTCGAACCTGGTTTTCAGAAAAAAAAACTCTTTGGTTCATTGACATGTTCTCTAATGTATTTTTTCTACGCCTCTGTGGTTAATGATTGATATATTTTTAAGATTTAATATCCAGGTTGGCCTCGAAAGACCGGCCATTTAACTCACGCAATGTCAACTTACGCTTTGATTATCGTAATGAACCTCGTTTTGGATTTTATTGTCCGCCGCGTGAACAGAGCTATTCGGAAAATCTACAATAACTAGAGGGCGCGCGTGTACTAGTGGTGAAAGATTATGAGCCTCGATTTCGCGAGCCCATTAAATACATGGTGAAATGGCTTGCAGCCGTGCCAACTGAATCTGAGATTGCGTGAAAAGGGTGCTTCTATGAGAGGAAGCAAGCACGACCTTATACAAAAGTAAGGTTTGTGATTATTTTAACGATTATTACATGATTATTCTACGGATGCCTGTTAACTGAGGTACTCGCCGATGTCGACTTCGCGGCAGTCGCCAGTCGGGTTAATCTTTGTTTGTTGTGACGTGTTACGATACTTGACGTAGCACTCGGGAACTTTTCGTACATCAAAGCATTATTATTGTTTGGAATCATTTCTGACAGGTTTATCAGTGACAGTTACATCAATCAATGCTGAATGTTTTTGCTGTCAACTCGATATAGGTTATGAGTTAAGATTACAATCCAAGCCCAATGGTAAAGGGTACGCGACAAATATCCATTAGACTATTTGTTTACTCCCTATCATATGTCTTCTGGAAATCTATCAGGTCTGTTTTCACGTAACCTTTGGTTTTTAGGTCTTGTACCGTGCAGAGGAGATATGCATCGATTCTGCACCGTCCCTGAATGGACAAAAACTGGTTTTAAGCATTTGACTGCAGCTAACCAGCAAGATCTTCCCATCCAGTGCAGATCTGTTGTCAAAGCCTACTTTCAATATTGGAGACAACGAACGAAGCCTTTGAAAAGGAACAGCTATTTTTAAAGAAAGGTATGTAAGTCATTTTGTTAATTAACTTATTCAGGTCCTAGCAGGGGATTGGCATAGGGGGTTGGGGTTGTAATATTTGGTACAACTGAATGTGTGGAAATAACAGGTAATACATGTTTGGGGGAAAGAGCATGGTGAGGTAATTCTTAACCTTCATGAAGTCCCTTCAAGTTTATTTCATGAAACTGTTTTGCTATCATTTGTAAACCCATGAAAATATATTACATTTTCTGAATTCACAGTGACTGAATAGTTTTACCTTATGCCTTAAAATGTTGCAAGCCGTTTTAAATTCAAACTGCCATTTTTGTGAAAATTGCACTTTTGATGGTGCCTTACGATTTGTAGTTAGTCTTAAACAAAAGAAAGATTATCCATCATTTTTAAATGACCCAAGTCTTCATATCTTCCATTAGAAGAAAAATTAAAAGTCTGAGAAATGGTTCCCTGAGCCTTAGACTAGAAGTATGCTTGACAGGCCAATGAATCTGTAATCGGGGTTTTAAATTGCTGAAAGTATCAAAATTAAAAAGGCTTCAAAATGGGTAACAAAGGTTTGAAGTTGTCTCAAAAAACTTGCATATTTTGCAGACATGTGATGCGTTTAAAGAATTGTTATGGCTACGAATGAAAAATAATGACAGTTTTATGCAAAACTTATTACATACACCCTTGGTTTCTGATTAATTATTTAATTTTATGTGAAACTGTAGAGCAGTCACCATATATTTTTGAGTAACAGGAATAGCATTTTTGACCCAATCTGGAGTACTTAATTATTCATATTTCAATATTTGTTCCAGTTTCAGTGACATTTTAAGGCCACTTCAAGCTGTATCATAGACAAGCTTTGTTACTCCGTTCTCTTCCCACAGCACTTCCACACACCAGCAGTGCTGCATGGCACAACGTACAAGTCAGTGGCTCTGGAGAAATGTGATTCGCAGTACTAAGTTACCATAAGACAATGTGCCAGTGGACTGTCTGTGTATTCAGAGGAACTGTATCTGACTGCTTCACAAGTAGGCCTTGTTGGTGAGGATGCCCTTTCACAGGCAATGAGTCATGTGTGGACAACAGCTTATTTCCTTTCCTGGAAGAAACATGAGGGAATGAAGCTAAAGAAAAACCCTAGTTTAGGGTCCGATTTTGGGCTCAAAACGATTAAAATGATATGCTGTTGTGTTTACCTTCAAGGGTCTAATTGTGGATGTTATTGAGGCTGAATGAGGTTACATGAAAGAAAGCCACGTTTCGAAACTGGACCTTTTTACAAGAGCTTCTATAGGCCATTGAAACTAGATCCCAGCGAAATGAAAACCAAAATCTTCTGGTATAAATGCCTTTCCTTTCTCACTGAGTGACATTATCTTTTCCTTTAAGAAGAAAGGCTTTATACTAATGGTAAAAACTTTTCAATTTGGAACACATTATGAGGAAATGACATTCAGTGACTGCATCGATTGTCTTATTGTCAGTACAAAGCCCGTTAATGTTACACTTTGATCATCGAATAAATTTTTAATCAACAGGCAATTTTGTCACTAATTATTGAAACTACAATGTTTCTTCAGTTTTAACGCCCCATAGTGCAGTTGTGCTTATTCTTTATAAAGCTGAAATGATTGCCGAATACGCTTGCGAATTGTCATTTTCATTGACCTATAGAAATGTGCAGCGATCAAAATGAAGTATTCCCTTTGTTTGCATTTGGTTTGTTTGTGTGTGTAATTATGTTTAGAGCTTTCTTAAGAAGGCCTTTGAACAATTTTAAGGTTTGTGTTAACTTGTCTATGAACAAAAGTTCCACATGCAAGAAAAGTATGTTTTCAATTGTAGCTAGCTGGATAAGAATCTGCTATGCACAAGATTCGAGAATAAACAATTATCAGTGTATTTAAAAACAAAATGGCAAACTAAAAAGCACATACATACAAAGAAGCAACATTGCGACGGTGTCCATAATCAGGCATATCAAGTGCTGAATTTCTGAATTACGTTCAATTCTCTCAGGTTATTGCTGAAGGATTGCTTTTCACTTTGTCCAAAGGTAAAATAGACGTTCGGGCGGTTGGCTTCAGTTTTCTCTCACCTGTAACAGAATAGTCGGAGAAATATTAGCAAATTGTAAAAGAAAACACAAGACAAAACTACTTTTGTAAGGCAGAACAAACTTGACGTTTCATCCTCATGTTTATGTGTAGAAACTAATAACCTTTGTACTCAAGTCTTACTTAATATCTGAATTAAAATATGTGAAAAAGGCTAAAAGTGATTTAACAATGTGTATTTTTCATGACACTTAAAATGTGCTTCTAATCTCAACAAGTAAAATTCATTCTAGGTGTCAATTTTTATTCCAATGCAATGGTACGACATTTACTGAATTAAGGCTTATTCATGTTAATTCGGTAACTAATCTGGTAGTCCTGGGGGTGGGGTGTGCTATAAAATAAGGAAACCCACTCATCTAGAGAATTCTATTGGACACGGCATAGTTTTGAAGAGAAGCTGCTGTGAAAAAGTTATCCTTGACATCTGAGAGTCACGTACCATACACCTCTTATATTGGGCGCACTCCCACCCAGGACTATATGAATATGTGCTGCTAGCCTACCTGGCATCCGAGTCCCGGGTGAGTTTCCTAAACCCTTAGCTCCACTCAATAAACCCGTTATTCAGTGGGGTAACTGGTGGGTATAACATCACCGAACGATGGCGATAGAAACAGACTGCTAAAAACTCACCAAGTAATGTTATATGTAGTCTCCCAATGGAAATGCATAGAGCACACAATGACGGGGCTTCCGCATCCACACATTTTTTTCCAGTTGGTTGACCCTTTTGACCGCTATTCTCCACAAATGTAGTATCCTGAGGTCTTTTGGAAATTTTTTACCATCTGTCGAAGACTTGCACCAGTACAGGGAAAATAGCAATAATAAGGCTTAGCGCGACGACGTATTTTGACAACAATTCCGTCTTTTTACCACCTGTTTACATGCAGACAGCGACGCATGCGCAATTCAATCACCACTAGTACAGCAGCGACACCGCGTTAGGAGAATTCTCCGAATTGCCCCATTAGGTCTATAGGTTGGCCACCGTCTGTTGCAGCCAGCTTGTCCAATGCTGGGAGTTCAAATTCAGTTTCCGTGGACCAGACTCTGCTCACAGGCTTATTGTAAAGTTACACATTGATCTATGCCGGTACACCTTGTTGTGAGGGCAGGCGCCGGCGTGAGCCGCTACGTGCTCTGTATGTATTGGTACATGGCAAACAATCAGTTACAGGAAGAAACTTTATAGCTGCATTTCGCGCCGTTTAGTCTCAAAAATGCCAAGGTTATGCAAAGTCAATTAATCTTCTTTTCAAGTCAATAAACAATGTATTTATTTTGGTATGAAGACCTGTTTCCTTTTTTGATCACCACTGTTTAAATTTCTGTCGATAATCTTGTTCCTAATCCAATAAACAACGCAGTTATTGTCATTTGAAGTGTGAGAACAGTTTTTGGACACGCTGTAGATTTTGCAAGTTACCAGCAGGTATTTGAGCAATGAACTAGACTCCAAACGCCAGCTAAAAATCAAAATATGGCACTACTTCCGGGTAAAATTTAGAAAACATTGAAAAGTATAAAATTTAGACGGGATGTTTAAAAATGATACAAACGAAAGGGGGTTACAGGATTGAATCTAGGAGGTACTCGACTGTAGTTTTGATAGCCAAGATGTCATGCCACTAGGAGAGTATGCCAGGGATATTAAAGAGATTGCCGAAATGAAATCCCAACCTTTAAGAGAGTTATCATATTGAAATGAAGATTGGGAGCTTCTGTGACAAAATCACGCTTTCGTCGATGCTTTACCCATAGCAGTAATACTCAACAAAATGGTAATCTGTGAATTAAAACAAAAATAGCGCTTAAAATTGTAGCTTTTAACTCAACAGAATGTATAGAACCATTGCAAAGAGTTTTGTTGCAAACTTATAGACCCTTCTGTAGAATTCCTAAATCTATAAGATAACACTAATTCGTGGGTATTTTAATCGAAAAAGTCGTCTAGTTATAGGGGACCTGACCATGAAATCGCCAACTATTTTAGTGGCACGTATTGTTGGCCTCCGAAACAAGTATAGCATGTCGTAAGATGATCGGTATTCACGCTTCTGCCTTGAAACCACTATGTTTGAACCGGCAGCCTACGAGTTGAAAATATCAAGCGTACTATCCCTATTTTTTTCCTACAACGTGGACATTTGCCCCGTGTCTACTCGCGCCCGTCGTGTAAATTGGGTGTATGTTGTCATGTGAACGGGATATAAGCACGTGTCATTGCGCAAGTCACGTTTCACCCATTCTTTTTGATTTACACTCCCTGCCATAGATCACGTCACCGAGTTTATAAAAGTGCGATAGACCAGTTGCTTACTAAGACATTTGTCGAGAAGAGCTGTGACGATGAAGTCAACCAAATCAGTGAGTGATGATCGTGCTCGACGAAAGTTTTTACATGTTTTCATGTTGGTCTTTGTGCTAGTCGTCATTGTAAAACGTTTACCTCTTTCGCCCAATAAGGTCCAATTTACTAGGCCTAATTCGGATTTTTCTCATTCGCTTTCGTATACGACAAAGTGTAATGTACAGACTAGTGTTTCGACACTGCATTTTGGGCGACAGCGTTGCAAGCCTCTGTCCAAAAGTCGCATTCAAAAAATCGAAGTAGGTCGACAAGTCTTTTCATGAGAAGGAGTAAGATTTTGTCTTCGTATGTACGACACTCCGCCCGCAGGCTGTCACGACTCGGAAGGTAAAACGATGAACAAGTTCATTAAAGAAATGCAAGTCTGCCTGTGTTGTCTGAGCCAAGTAAATACGTCCTCTTATCTGCAAAATGAAAACATTATTCAGCTGAAACCTGCTTATCCAGTGCAACAAAGAGGATCCTATGGTTCGAAGGGTACCTTCTGTGAGACTATACGTCATACGACAATTTAAAACCATCTGAAATTGAAAAGTCACCATTCTCGAAACTACACCAACTTTAATGAGGAATGTATATCAGTCCATTGTCTAGTATCCACTAGTAGTGACCTAGGGTCTGAGCATATGCTTGCACTGTCTGGGAGGGGGCGCATGGCGGTCTCCGCTCCTCGAGAGGTTTCTAGTTGACCATTGGCAATACCATGCGTATGCTAGGTGATAACGGGGTATAGATTGTAAGTGCTCTCACCATCATAACATTGATTAGCAACACATGAAATACAACTGTCTTAAGAAATATCTAAAACTTAATATGCAATGAAATGTAATTTGCTCTCATACTGCTTCATGAAGATGTCAACAAATCCGCAATTTATCTTACAATGTCTCGGTAACCTTGAATTCTGTTGTTTTTTGGCATGTCGCTTACAAATATAACGAATTATTTTCGGTACAATAAATAAACATAATACGTTTTTCCAAAATCTCTAGGTATTGAATTTAAAGTGGAACTTGTAGGCTAATTCCTTATCACTGTGATTGCTTGGTCAAATTAGTTAGAAATACAACATATAGCGAATATGTGAATATGAAGTAGGTTGAAAAATTGCCAAATGTTTTTAAGAACGAGTTTTGTATCGAAAATAATCCGCCGTTAATCTCTCATATGTGTCTAGTAAGTATCGTGACCTAGGGTCGGGGAATAACACTACATGATGCGGGTTATGAGAGCTCCCAAGGTACGTCATTAGTGCAAAGGTCACCTCTAGTGGAATTTTTTGTTTTCACATTTACGAGTCGTCATTAAAGACAACTGCATTATGTTTAGCGTTGATGACACTCGGATAACATTGTCGTTTAGTTCCTGCTATACATTTGCATAGTTAGGAGCATGGAAATGCATCTCTAAAATGGTTGTTGGCCGGTGGCGGGATTAAAGTGAGAAGCGACTGGGTTAGAAGAAGTTTTTGTAGTTGGTTAGGAACTTCTCCTACCCTAATGTAAAATATTTATTAATATGCCGCTTGTAGAGTTGTCATAAAGTTGACGTTCTATGGTGTTCTGTAGCCTTAGCTGAAGATTAATCTCTTTACCGTTCTTCTCTAGGTCTTGTTGCTGGTTTACGTCTCCGTTGTGAGCAGAGTCGTATCACAGAGCTTGCCATGGCCGGACAGCTGGCCACGCCCTGCTGGATGGAATCCCGAACCTGAACCAAGTGCTTACCCTGAATATCCTCCTAACTTTCACCACACCACTGATTATACGCCCAACCCAACCCCTAAACCTAAAACAACTCCTGAACCTGAACCTACCGGACATACCTACAGCCCAGGACCAACATCCAACCCAACCCCTAAACCTAAAACAACTCCTGAACCTGAACCTGGCGGACCTACCTACAGCCCAGGGCCAACACCCAACCCAACCCCTAAACCTAAAACAACTCCTGAACCTGAACCTAGCGGACCTACCTATAGCCCAGGACCAACATCCAACCCGACCCCTAAACCAACAACAACTCCTGAACCTGAACCTAGACCTACATGTACCCCTAAACCCGAGCCAACCGGCAAGCCAGAACCTAGACCTACCTCTACCCTTGAACCTATCCCTACCACAGCCTGTGTGTGTCCAACAGTTACGCCGCCAACGGGCTCTGGTGGGTCGAATGATTCCGGCGATGAAAAGAAAGGTGGTCAAACGTGGGTTAAATTGAAGAGAAATCCATGCAAGTTTGAGGCGAACACGATAAATATCTATCGTTCGTGCTACGTAATGGAAACGCCTTTAAAGAATTCGAAATGCTCCCCGCGAGACGGGTAAGAGTAAATTATGAGACATTCAGCCTTCTTGCCTCAAAAAATCGATTGGGCGTTCTCTCCCGTATAATTCTTTCTTGTGAACAACAATTGTTTCTACATAAAAAATTGGTCGTGAGAAAAAAGTGTGAAAGAAATTTTTAGTAAGAAAATGACACAAACTCTGTTGGTGCGAATGCCCTTGAGTTTGTGAGAAAGACTTACTATTACTCTAAACCAGAAACCACGAATGAAGTGCAAGGTCACTCTTACATTTGTATCAGGAATGCCGACCTCAAATCGATTCCATTTCGTATGTTAATCTGTTTTAGGAGGTGACTGATACGCGGGAATTGCCAGTAGCCATGGTGGTTGCTCATTCGGGGTTGTCCAAACGATTCTACACAGTAATGATGATATCGTCAAATCAGCATGAGTGGCTTAGTCATGCAGTTGATTTTTATGTTTGCATGGATATAATACTGGGTTATTGGTGGGTGCCACACCAGAGTTCAATGTGCGTTCAAGGGAGTTCAAGTGTCCTGGAGATCAAAACACCAAGAAACTTACGTCTATCTTTATGGCCCGGGCCTGAAAGGTTGTGATCACGTTTCCCCTTTTAAATGAGGGGCAGCCGAAAACCCTTATGACAGATCAGATATTCTAAATCTGCGACACTCCTTTGGTTGAATACGCATCTAACCTCACAAGACAGGCTCACTCTTCCATCAACTGGGGCGAATAAAAAAATCACCAGTAAAAACTACTGCACTGGACATCACCAATGCCCAATTTAATCTTTATAGAGATGAGCACCCAATTTATTATCTCATGGATGAAGTTCTACATGTTGGGGATGGTTATTGCAATAACTACAGTTGTGTGGAGGAATCACTCTTGCCCTAAGATCAGTAGTCGTTGGGGTCGCCGTCTCATCAACAGCTGTGTGGTGACACATTCAAACAGTGAGGTCTCCTCAGGATGGGGACCTGTGCCCGGTTGCATGAAACAGTCCCAAACAGGGACTCAACTAAGGTCTCTAAATCTTTTTCGTATTTGTTTCGTTCTTTAGCTACAGGTGTACTAGTTTTCCTATAATTTAATCTTTATTATGAGCTCTTCTTTGAATAATGACATTTTCTAATAATATAACTAAAAACTGAGCCCTCAATTCAATCAAAACAGTTAGGGACTTACTCCTTAAATTGGGTGCGTTGCATGAAAAGATCCCTACTTATTTTCAATAATATTTAAAATTCAATCTAGATTTCACTCTCGATTTGTATAAAAGCCAAAAATTGGTGTAGTAATGATATTCAAACACCATAAGATAGGACAATCAGTGTTTTGATAAGCCTGCAAATACGCAGTAGATTTAGGGACCTTAGTTGAGTCCCTATTTGGGACTGTTTCATGCAACCGGGCACTGAAAGCCTGCATGATGGTAAATCTTTCTAGTCCATAGTTTGGTGTCATGTAGACACATAACCCGTCTGTTAATGAATATTTACGGACACGCTCCCCAAGCTTGTGAAGCCATGGAACACAATTTTGTCCAAATACTGCAAATTAGATCCGTACCTGTGGTAGTTGCAAGGCCTGAATGAAGAAAAATACAGTACCAGTTCCGTACCAAAACAGAAAAAGTTATTTAAAGAAAGGAGTCGGCTGTATATGCAAAAATGTCAACATTTTCCACGCACATGCCTTGCTTTCGCATTCTGGTTTGCTTGGGTTTGTGAACATTTTGGGAATAAGATACGTCATTGCGATACTTTGGCTGCAGATATTTTTTTTTGCTCTAGAACGGACGTTGTTGCATTTTTGCGGAGCGACTGAGAAATTTGCTGCTATTTCAAGTAGCTCTCAATAGCAAAAAATGTAGTTGTACAGCAACACTTTTGCATCACGTGCTTTGATTATGTACAGGAAATGTGCTTTCAAAAACAGTGTTGATTCACGCCTAGTCTTGTCGTTGTGGCGTGGGGCTGAAAAGTGTTATTTTTTGCGTTTTTGCCATCTGTTTTGATGGAAGTGACAGGCCAACTGTATTCACAGTACAACCAAAACCTCTTGCATATGATTGCGAAGAACCGAGCACAGGGCATTCATGCTGCCAAAACTTTCCAAATTACAGAAATCATGTGAAAAGTGAGTGTCGACCAGCCAATTTTTTACCATAACTCCTAAGTGTCTGAAGTTTACCTGCTAAATTTTAACTACCCAGTTGCAAGCAGTATAGCTTTTAAGAGAAGACACGACTGAGCAAAAATGGGTCAATGGGCCAACAACTGGCAACGTTTCTCTCTGGAACAGAGTTAAAAATTAAGCAAATGCCATTCACAGCCTTCACATACAGCATAAAACTTAAAATTCCCAGCCAGACTAGCAGGCGGCAATTTTTTTATCCCTGAAATTGGGGAAGCCAAATTCGACTGTGTCACCCAAAAATACTATTGAGTTTTAAGGCAAACTTGACAGTTGCTGAAAGAAACTATTGAATGCCACCTTACTCTACCTAATTAGATATCCAAATGGGCGGCGCAGCATTGAAAAAGGTGGGGGTCTAAAGCCCCTCAGTCCCCCTGTGGTGCAACGCCTATAGACCATGATGCGCCGCCCATGATCCAATATGGTGGACATGTATATCGTGACCAATGAGATAATTCGGCTCATCTATCATGACATACATGTACGCCTAAGTCGGTAGACAACGACAGGGTATATTTAGTAGTTTGTTTGACGGGCGTTTTGGGCTCTTACGTATAAGAGGGTTGAGCAGGTGCTGTGAGATTTCAACTTGGCGTATTTTTTATAGGTTCTCTGTCACCGTTACGCCGTCAAATCCCTGACTCGTTTGTAGGGTTGGATAATCAACGGTTCACACCAAAAAGGCCTAACAGCTCAACTGTGTGTGGCCCTTTCATATTGACTTAACTCCGGTCTGAGCGGAGCGTCAACGTAAACAGCGCAGTTAACAGGACCGTTCATACTGGCTTCGGTAGTTAATGAACATCGAAGTCAGCGGTTGGTGCCGCTGTCGTCATCGAAGTTATATGCACGCTATGATTTTTTTCACTGTTTCGTTGGAAACATTTATATGTGCTAAGTGACATTAAACTTATTTTTAAATCAATTGGTTATTATTAGAGCAAAATATAGCCAGCTATTAGTGACGGCACTACCTTGTAACTGTTGACGATAACAGTGGCACCTGGCGATAACTTCCATTGGACCGAAGTTAAGCGTTCATACTGCACCGCAGCGTCGACGCTGCGCTATTAAATCCACCTGTTAACTGCGATGTTAACTGGAGCTGTTAACTGCGATCCAGGACCGGAGTTAAGCGTTCATACTGACCGCAACTCCCCAAACCATCGACGCGTCGACGTTAGTATGAAAGGCCCTTAAGTGGTCCCCCTTAACTGTGCTGCCCGTATAGAAATCAGCAGAGTTAGAAATTGTGGTCAAGCGAAAGGCGCCTTTGTGGTGCCACAATGTTTTTGTTCGAAAATTTGTCATCGTCATGGGCGCACCCAGGGGGGAGGTCCGCCTCAGCGAAACAAAAAGTCCAAGTAAACGAGACAAAAGTCCACAAAATCCACGGGAAGTCCTCGTTGATTTCTTTCAGTAAAAGGTCTGCACACCCGAAAAAATTGAGCTCTCCCTCTATATTTTAGGCTGGTTGCTCGCATGATCGTAACGTTTTCTTTTCAGGGACTCTTGTGTTGACGTCGGAAGAGATGGAAATCTTTTTCGTGGCAAATGCCAGACCAAGGTGATTAGTTCCCAGCGCTACGTTCGATGTGAATCGAAAAAACCTTGTCCTTCTATACCGACGGAAGTAAAGGTATTCGAGTGCAACTGTGAGCCCCTTTGAGTATGTCCTCGCCACCAGTGGAGCTTGGCGTTTACACGAATCGGTTACTCTCAAAAGTACTACTCTTGTTACTGGCTGCTGGGACATTTTTGTGTTCTATGTCGAAGTACAACACTAAGTTAGGAACACGACAGAATGAACTTTGATCAAGATTGTGTAGAAATCATAATGTAATCAAGTGTTAATTCATTCTAGACACTTCAATGCTTGAATTTAAACGTCCGGGGATTTCCCGTCCACGGATCTGGATGTTGTTCTCAAAGCCGGAATCAACGGTTTACCCAAAATGAAGAACAGTTCCAACTATTTATATTAATCTGCGCCGCCAATAATCTGCCCCGACTTTATTCCTTATTCAGGCTAAAGCAATACGTATCTAGGCTCATGCTCGCACCCAGCCTAAAATATAGGGGTTCTCGAATTTCTCGATATGGGGACTTTTTACCGAACAAAATCAACGGGAACTAAAAAAAAAAAAAAACTTTGGGGCCACTAGGTTCAGACCTACGAATTGTGCATCTGTGCCGATTTCCTGTGTCCTTTGAGGACTTTTGTGCCGTTCACACGGACTTTTTTCACTGAGGGGGGCCTTTTTGCCTAATTCGCCAAATAGGGGAACTCCTTTGAGCCTCCCGAACCCCCCTCCCCCTGGGTGCGCCCATGAGGCTTGGAAATAACAGTACTGACAATATACTGCTTCAGCCGATTAGTCTCATAAACCGTCACTTCTTACTGCGATAGCCGTAAGGTGAATTCCTTTACCGGCGTAGTTATTGCAACGATTGCACACGGACAAAGAACACAGTAATGTTACTTTGGAGCGAATACAGTCTCTTGTGAAGAAGAAATTAAAAACAAAGCTACATATTCACTTCACGTCCAAGGTGAGCACAGATTATTTCTTATGGTCCCAAAGTCAAATCTTTTGGCCATTCGCAGATGCTGTACTTTGGAGCTTTCGAGTTTTCAAGCCGATAATGTGAGCCGGACTATGTAAACATTAGTTTGTCATTCTCTAACTGATAACAAGGCTGTATCCCGACTGGCCGACAAGACAGTCGGGATACTTATTCCACAGCGCGGGTGCGTAACGAAATCTTGTTTTGACGATTTCAACCAATCCTCGTTCAGACACCTGTTAATATATCATTGGCGTCGATCTTCCAAGTTAAAGGCAGGAGTCAACTAAAAACTCATTCTCCCTATGTCACAAATTGGACATTATGGTCCTTGATGGGCGGTCTTTTCCCATAGTTGCCGCGTAATTTGCTAAAAGCGTAGGTCACGCTTGGTTGTTTAGTAGTCTTTGAAAGTTCAAAATTCCTCCAAACTGTTGAGGGTTGTCGAGAGTCACAGAGCATCGTTTTATTTCAGAGAACTGGATGTGAAAGTCGTTTTTAGACCAAAACCAGGTTTGGTAATTTCACATATACAGGTTTATGAGTTTTTTTGTTGAAAATTTACAGGAATTTAAATATTTCCTCGGTTGATAAAATTGGTGCATTGAGTCGTAATTAATGAGATGCGAAAGATCAACGATGAGTAGATGAGTGTGCATTGTAACGGCAGACTGCTTAGGTAACTATTAAAAAATTTACGCATTACCTTAAGCCCAAGAAAATGTGTGAATGTTTTCTCACTTATTGTCTGCTTTCATCTGATGTTCACGTAATCCAGCAATTATGTTGTAAACAGCGCGCCTGACGCTAACCGATATTTAATTTAGAAAATATTATTTACAAGCTACTTTCAATAAATGACGTGAAGCTGAAGTGTATTGTATGAAATACTCTCACAAAAACTTCGAATGAAGAGAAACGGTTGACTTCCAGATAAAGTAGACTTAACTTCCACCTGTTGATACCTTTATGTGACTGTAAACTCTGACCAGCTTAAACGCAGTATTGTTTACCAACACAAAAGTCGTGCTTGACAAGTTCAACAGAGCGTTCTAAACAAGATCGTAATAGTGGAAATTTCTTGATTTTTAAACTCCACGAAAATGGCACGTAATGTTGATATCCTTTCAAATCAAGAGTCGTGATCTTGTACATGTGTGAACCATAAAAATTTTACTCGACCTGTCAACATAAATATTGCAGGTGTTTTTCTATTTTTGTAACCCGCCGCTGTTGTAAAACATCCTTAAAGTCTCATAAATCAGTCGAATAATTTTCTCTCGTTACCAACATTGTCACGTTTTTCCCCGTGTGTGGGTGGGCGCAGGTTGTTACAGACCGTTGCTAATAGCTATCGGTGCGACGATTGACTGAAGACTGGTTCGAGTTAATCCTTTATTAATCCCGACCGTATGTTCACAAGCCTACTCAAACAAAACGTCCGACGTAATGTCCGTTTATGCTCCAGCCAGTGCTGGGTAGCCTTGACTTGTGATGAACTTCTGAGACACGTTCAGCAATTGTTACACTCGTTGATTCAATAACCTGCTGTCTCTATAGCTGGCTCTCTATTGACTATCGCTATAACTGCCGATTCTCTTCACTGCAACTCAACTGTAATTCTCCTGATTCACTTTCTTGAACTGGCTTGATCTCTCTTGAACTGACTTGATCTCTGACTATCACAAACCCGTGCTTGTGTATTTATAGCCTAATGCATTGTTCATGAACTTTACATCAATTCAAGCACATTCTAGAACTTTCCTGAATCTACCCAATCATTCTATAAACATACACTAGTCTCTATAATATTCCAGACTGCAATAATCACTGTCATGCTAGAGCCTTCTAGAAAGTTCCACACTATACTGTAGTAAGCAAGTTACGTCATCACTGTTCTGAAGTCAGTCTTTTAGAAAGTTCCACACTATTTTGTAGTAAACAAATTATATCATCACTGTTCTGACCTCAGTCTTCTAGAAAGTTCCACACTATTTTGTAGTAAACAAATTACATCATCACTGTACTTAACTCAGGGGTCATGCCAATCAAACAGAGTAACAAAACAAAACAAAACAATACAACTAAAAACATTGTCAGTCTATATTCTGACAGACATACAGAGGAGAAAATCACCAGGTTGCGTGGCAGTGCTAAAGGCAGTCGCCACTATTGCTTTACATTTCAAAAGCCTACACACTTCGAATTGCAAATTAGTAACTGGTGACCAATAGAGGGTTCTACAGTCGTCATAATTACTTCAAAACTCGCCGATGCTGGGATTTGCCTTTGCACTACTTGAAATGAAACAAATCCTAAAAAGAGTCATACAAGGGCTCACACAATCTTACACCAGTTTGCACAATATGTGGCATTTTAAAGCAGAAAATGTGTCCATTAGACGGAAGTTTTGTTGCAATAGGCATCGAATTATTCCATATATCGAAGTAATCAGAAACTAGATAACTAAAACACTCCAAGAAGTAAGTGCACCTGCTGTTGTTTGCTCGTTGTTTCCAAGAAATTGAGAAAATGAACATAATGTAGGCCTTTACAAGAAAGATTGGAGTACAAACTACCTGAGAGTTCAGTGTTTGTCTCAGGAATTTTTGTTGTACGGTTAAAGGATTTTTTTTTGAAAAAAACACGATCGAGAACATAATGATTTTACTTTATAAAATTCAAGTCAATAATTAGGTGCATTTCATTCCCACTTACTACATGGAAATAACGAATTCGACTCTCACAAATCTGGCTCAAAATTTTTTTGCATTGCCTTGAAGCGGCCCAGTTTGACGGGTTAACCTACTCATGGGCGGCGCAGCACTGAAAAAAGTGGGAGGAGCTATAGTCCCCCCAGCCCCCTATGGTACGCCGCCCATGCTACTCAGCCACTAAAAACTGACGAACTTTTAGCATTCCTGTGCATGTTGGTATCTTGGAGAAGTTTCGGTCGTAAGGAGGTTTGAAACGTCTCATTTTGTTCTTGATTAACCTGCCTCATCTTAGGATAGAACTCTGGGGACAGGTCCATGATTTTAGATAGTGCGTAAAAGGAAATGCCTCTTTAAGAGATGTCTACGGTTGACGAGGTCTCGAATGTTTTTTTTTTGTCACCTTGTCCTAGTTTTTCGTTATAACGAGGTAATCGACGATTTTTATGACCCTAATGCTCCGTCGTATAGAACAGAGTTAAGTATTCTTTTGAAAATTTTAAGAAATATTAGACGTTGTTCGCCGGAAATCGAAAAGGTACTTTATGTGTACTCATCTTCGTAGTCTCAAGTAGCGTGGAGTCTTGATTTCTTTTCTTTAAAAACTGATTGAAGTAAATTTATCTCTATATTTGCGTTGAGTTTGAGGATAAAAGGTGGCTAGCGCCATACTGCCGTTTTTGGCTTACTTCCGCGGAGAACCGCCTTTTTCAGACATGAAAAGGTGCGTTTGTGGGGGTTGTAGTAAAAGCAACTTAACTGAGAACGTGGCTGTGTTCAAATTTCCTAAACACGTGAAAGGTGCACCGAAATGGCAGCTCGACAGTGGGGAATGTCCGTGTGGAACATGCGATTCAGTCGGGGCCTCACTTTGTTCGGCACATTTCAAAGAATTTTGTTTCGACTAAACAAATAAACGGCATTAGGATGACGGATTCCTCACCTTGTAAGTGTATTTACAAATTTTAGAAATAGCGAGCTAACTGCTTCCACTATAGGGCGAGTGATGCCAGGCCCTGGCCCAGATCGAGTTCTACGACACGTAGGCTTATGCCTAATTTTTAGACCGTGTACCAGGAACATCGAAGCCTCACTCTTTCAAAACGTGACCATAATAATCAGAGTGTGAATTTTCCCTAAAAATGAACCGGACTCTAAAAATGGAACTGAAGAGGCAGGGTTGCTTAGTGGGAAAATTTTCGCTGCCTTTGCTCAAGGTCGTGGATTCGAGTCCTGCTGGGGCACACTGCTAGATCTTTGAATCAGGTCTCCAGTTCCTCAGTTCGGTTTCAACTATATATTACTAAAGCATACAAAAGGTTCTAGGCGATCAGTGCAATGGGACCAGCACAGTGGCCTGCGCACGTCTGACGCAATGTGTACCAGACCGCCTGCAATTACAAAATGAATTTTATCTTAGGCCCCATTTTTCAGTCTCCGAAACGGACGAAACTGTAATCGAGAATTTCGAGGCAATGTTCCGTGAACTCAATTTCGAGCTGATGGAGCTACTTCTGCGTAGCGCGTCCAGGTCTAAAATTGACCATTTATTGTGACATTTTGTTAAAATATGGGTACCCAAATTTCTGGTTAATGCTTTTTCGGGTTCGGACCACCAAACAGCAAGGTCTAAATCGCCTACCACGGATAATAACAACATACTGCAGAGACATTCATACATTTATTTTGTGCCTTACACTATTGACGAACTGTTACAATCAGGAGTATATGCACAATAATTAACATGTACAACATTTGCAATACAACACATAGTCTACTTATGACGGTTATCACTGCCTGCTCAGTTAAGCTTTCCTGGGGCCCCTAAGTTATAAATGTCCCCGGTCGTCATAGTTTCCCGCAAATTTCCAGTGCAGTTGCTCAGCATGGTCGCCGCAATTTTCGATTTTTGAGCTACCACCCCCCGCCTCGTTGACATAACATTTGAGACACCCCTGCGGCGACGAGATGGGCACCTATAGCGCGTGACCCTGAGCTGTGGCTTATTTTGGTTATGGACAGCTCTGACATATCAATCAAGATAATCATTCCATCCAAATGGAGCATGTCATCTTTGTCCCACAAACATTGGTTGTTAACATAAACATAAAATATGGTTTTGCTACGCACATGGAACTTTGGTAATGCAGGTCAACGATATACAGAGAACAAGAGCGGAAAAATGCATGCAAAAAGCCTGCACTACAGTTCCCAATCAATGTATGCTTGGATAAACCAATGACTTTTATCGAATATTTATGGATAAACAAGCAAATAATAAAAGCACGCCTCAACAATCTTTACCTGATGAATTACCTAGTAAGAAAAATTTAAAATTTGGTAAACTTCGAAGCATTGTATCTCAGAAATGGCTGATCGGACGAACAGAGTTACAACAGCTTCACGTCTGACAATGCTCAGCTAGACAAGTTATAGAGACTGGCAACAACAGTAAATATAGACGATGGTGTTGGCCAACAGTGAATCAAACAAACACCGAAAAGTCATGAACCACGGTTGGGGCTACTGATTTTTCTGTGTTTGTTTGATTCGAATTATAACGTTTGGTATTGCGACTCTTAAAAAGATGCAATTCTTCCAGAAGCGAAAACGCAATAAGGTCGCGAAAACCATGATTGTTTTAATTGCCCTCTTTCACACCTCTGACGTGTGAGAATGCCTACCATTAACTGTTTCGTAGCAGATCATGCCTCCCCTCCGTCTCTCACGCACCGCACGCTCGTTCACATTGGCTGTTTTCGTTTCTCATTATCTTTTTTACTAACAGCATTTTTCCTCAGATACCAGAAATCAGTTTTCCACAGTAACTGCTTTTTGATGGACTGCAGTTCTTTTCATAACTCTAACCGCACAAGAGTCACGTGTTGTTCGAGGCTTGATCTTGATACCATCGCACGCGATTCAGTTTTTTGGTACAAAATATGTATAAAATCCAGGGGGAATCAACAATTGGTCGGACTTCAAAACCACTTGCTCGCACTTCAAAAACCAGCTGGCTTCAAAACTCAATGGCCCGTGTTCTAACTTGGTGGTCGGACCTCAAAACGGTTTGGCCGGTACCTCAAAACCAGATGGCCACACCCAAAAAACGGGTTGGCAGGTGTTCAAACACAATGGCCGCACAAATCGCCGAGTTTGAACAAAACAAACGGGTACGAAAACTAAACACTAGATGTCACTTGAATCCTTCGAGGCATTCAAAGCGAGTCTCTGAGGAAGTCCTGCCGTTGTGTTTGATCACCTGCCAACTGGTTGCAGCACCAGCCATCGTCTGAGTCCAGCCAACTAGTTTTTTGGGCGAGGCCATTGCAATCTGAAGTCAGGACAACACCTTTGATGACCGGCTATTTCATTTTGAAGTCCAGCCGACTGGTTTTGAAGTCGGACCAGTTGTTGACCTCACCCTTGCAATCGCTGGACAGTGAAGAATGTGTTCGAAAGAGCAGAATCGTGGTTCCTAGTGAAAGAAGCAGAAGTCTTAAGAAAACAACTGAGCAATGGTAGTAACCCCAGCGGTACGTGAGAGAAGAAGATTGTTTACCGTGTATTTGCGAGCTATGTGGCGCACACAACATGTAAAATATGATAGCCCGGCGTTCCTCAGGGTAACGCAAGACCTCACTCGATGCAGACATGCTTGCATTACAGTCGAAGCACGCAATCACATTCGCTTCCTTTGCGAGATTCGTGTGCCTGCGAAACACAATCCAGCTCTAATCTGTCGCAAGACACACGCACTACAGCACACTATTTTTGACGAGACCCATTATATTCAGGCTACCGTATCCATGGTACTTTTCGTCAGAGAAGCGTTAGAAAAGCAACGACTTCTTCCACCTAAAATTATGGCGTAATTCGTTCCATTGAGTTTTGCCCCTGATGAGGAACGGTTACACAGTTTGCCTGAACAATGTCGGCGTGACCAATTGCTGCAACTTTGACGAATCTCAGCCGTTCGCGTCATGTAAATGACGGGATCACAAATGGCGTTAACCACAGACAGAACACTAAGGTACAACAGAGCCTCAGCTATTCTAGAGAAAGCCAGGCGACCCTCTTGGCTTAAGGGCTTACTTTTCACGAACACGATGACATAGAAGACAATTTCTAAGACGACGGCTGGAACCCAGCAAACGAAAAATGTGCCAAGAATAAGTAATGTCGTTATTAGCCCCTTTTTGTTATTATGGAAGTCTGAATTGACTGGGGCTCGCTTCTGGTGCTTACGTACTTCCTGGTATATCCTTAAATAGACATAAAGCATGATGGCAAAACAAACCAGAGTCAAACTCCAAACAGCATAGAGGGCATCGTAAACCGTCTTATGTAAATCCACTCGGCAGCTCACAACGGGAATAGATATCAAGAAATCGGAAAATCCTAAAATGAAGGACGTAACCCAGAACGCGACGATCATCAGAGTGGCCCTTTTCTTGCTCATGAGCGTCGTGTAGTGCAGGGGTCGCATGATGGCTATGTAGTGGTCTATCGCCATGCCTAGCAAGTTGAGCAACGTTGCTATATAGCTAGAGTACACCAACACCTTGCAAACTTCTGTGTAGCACCACGTGGGGTCGTCATCTCCAATTGGCCGCATCAGGATTCTGAAAACGATATACAAAACGTTGCTTAGCCCGCACAAAATATCCGAACATCCTAGACTGAGTATCAACCTCACTCGTGGACTAGATCCGCCCTTTACTTGGGTAATTCCAATCAAACCCATTATGTTGGCCACAACAGCGACAAACCCCAGCACCAGCATTAAGGAGTACGGAGGATACGACAGCAGGTCGTGAGCACGCTGTTCCAGATCAAAAACGTCGTGCACATTTTCGTTCTTCATTTTTCCGCAAAGTGGTCTTCAAAATCTGGCAGCAGCCATGTTTGACTAGTGGATAACAGTTCAAGGTTCTGGAATGTTCTCGTGGTGTTGCTGTGCAATTGTCCACGATTTATAATCCAGTGATGTAGACTTAACTTGTCCGTGATTACTTGGTTGAAACCTCTGTGAGCTGAAAGTAAAAATCATAGATGTTTAATTAGACACACCATCTTCAAGTCATAGTTGGCGTTTTACATTCTGCCGACGTATCCCTGTTGACAAATGGCAATAACAGTTTCACTTAACGCTTTTAACTAAGATCAACAGTGTAAACACTAATATAAAGATTCTGGACGACTTAGAGGAAATGTAATGACAAAACGCGCCGTTGTAGTTAAGGTGAATGTCCTTGTAAGTATAGATTAAGTTATTTTCACTTCTTAGCGAATTACTTCGACAACTAATTGGTCGTTCAGACTAATGACAACATCGATTAGCCTATGGTGTTTTCTTTTTCATCTTATCGCTGGCACCCGGCTAAAATGTTGTTATAGCTCCATCACCATTTCGTTCATTATCCTAGTTAATCTTACGTCATGTTACCGTCAACTTCTATAAGAAGCCTTCGCACGGGTAATAGCTAGTGTATGAGAAATGCCGGTGGGATATAGCAAGAAGTTTAATTGAACATTAGTGTTCGTCGCAAGAGACAGGAATATTTCTTGAATAGACCGTTTCATTCTAAAGCTTCAATCAGAATTTCTGTCAGATTTAGGCAGGATGTGCGGCTGCGGGATTCTCGCAGGCACTACAAATACTTTTTCTTTCCAAAACATTTTACTCTGTCGTAATATAATGTACGGTAATCAGATATTTTTAAAGTGAAAACTAAGGAAGTATTTAAAATACTGTATTGTACACAAAATAGTTTCAGTGTATTTACAAAAGTCTCATCATAAATATACACGCCAAGGATGACTGGATCAACATGTGTAAATAATTTTCAGCAATGAACTAATGAAATTGTGAGGTACAATAATACATGTTTGTGTACAAATGCAGCACTCAGGAATGACTTAATGAAAAAACCATTTTAATCAGAGATTTCCATACTAAGCGTGATGACAGTGTGACATATCTATGCAACAGTACCACAATAAGAGAGCTCACACAAATGTTTTTTTTTACAAAATCTGTCTTAAGAAGCATTTGTACACAAAATAGTTTCAGTGTAGTTACAAAAGTCTCACCATGAATATGCACACTAAGGATGACTGGGTCAGGCATGTACAGAAATCTCAGCAATAATACATGTACACACTAAGGATGACTGGGTCAGGCATGTACAGAAATCTCAGCAATAATACATGTGCACACTAAGGATGACTGGGTCAGGCATGTACAGAAATCTCAGCAATGTGCACACTAAGGATGACTGGGTCAGGCATGTACAGAAATCTCAGCAATAAAAACAATGAAATTGTGAGGTACAATAATACATGTACACACCATTGTGTACAAACACAGCACTTAAGACTTACTTAATGAAAAACCATTTGTAATAATCATGCAGAAAAGAAAAAATTGATGTGAATATGTATACTACCAATATTAGATAACATAGGAATGTTGCAAGGTGTATCGAGAATTATAACTGGAAGGTAGCGACTTTATCCCACGTGAGTACAAAAACTCCAATTTCTTTACAGGAATTCACTACCGTTATATGCCATTTTTTCACTACGTTAGGCGCTAATAACGCACTACTTACTCACCAAAACATGCGAAAGATTTAACCATTACTGTTAGGTAAACGAAGGGCTTAAAAGCCTATCTTGAGCGGTAACACATGTAAATTTGGTTTCTAGAGTACGGTAAGAGCTTCTCTCGATCTGAGTCCTCCAGCGCCATCAATTGACAAATGAAACAAACTGTTAGACTTATTGGCTTGCTTTTTGTTTACTTCCTCTTGCGAGTTTATAACAATATCGCGAGATTATGTAAGACCTAGCTGTGACGTCAACGCGAGTGGGACAAAAGCTTGTCGTTTGGCCATTTGCCCGATACGGTAGCAGAGTTTATTCTGTTGTTTACTTCTAGTTTTTAATCTTTTAGTGTGAAAAATGCCAAACAAGCATTGCTGTTATGGCAAATGAAATTCAGATTCGCACTAATTTCGTCCCGTGTATTTTAATCGGGCTTTAGGCGAAATCCGCTCACTGATTAAGTTTTCACCTCGCCAAACATATATTTTACGCCTAAAATTATCACCTAATAAGACGCTTATTTTCTTCAGTGATCCTTTCTGCTTCTAAACATATCCTCGATGAAACATAGCTACGGGAATTCAGGTGACTTTGGCGAAGAATTCCAACTCCACTTTTTGGTTACTGTTAACGTGGACCGCGCACGCGATAACCACAATGTAGTTCAACTGAGTCAGGAGTATGAGAAAAAGGCTAGCGCGAGACTGGGGAAAGCGCGTTACCTGGCGCGTGACACTTGCACAATTGCAAGGGAAAATATCAAGTGAAATATGTAAGATTTGTGTCCCTTGGACCTTTTGTTCGTCAAAAGGCGTGATTTCACGTAACTTCCTCAAAATAGCGCCCGCTGAGAGAAACTCGAGCGAACCGCGATGTTTTCACGGATATGTTCAAGTTATTTGTAGACTAAATTGTATCCAGAGTCAGGGAATGTGCTAATTATAACTCCATGCGCACATATGCATGTTTCAATTGATTTTATTTGCTGTATTTTGAAATGAGTAACTTTTTATGGGGATCTACTATCGCCCCTGTATGCCTGCGGCATTCAGGCCTAGTGAGAACGGGTCGAGTTCCAGTTCCAGTCCGTTCACAGGTTCGCACAACATAACAAGTTCACATTTTCTTCGTCCATCCACAGTTATTCCACGATCCAACTACCATCCCTTAAATCGTGTTAACGTTTTAAGCGTAAAATTCACCATAAGAACTCCAGTAAGATTTCGCGTGTGTTGCAAAGACTCGGGGCAAAGCAAGAACAATATGGCGNAGCCAGGAACACAAGTGTATCCGCCGTAAGTTTTCTTCGCGCTCATACCGCGTTTTATGCTTGTTACTATGGCCGCTTTCGGAATCCTGACCACAGCACCCACAATGCACCATTTTAACTAATTTCAATATGGCGTCGCTGCAAATCCGCTATTCAATACAACTGTTATCGGCCGTTTGTTGTTTGTGTTAGGTTTTCGCGGTGACGCAATATAGCACGAAAAGGCAACTTCACCTATCATTTGACGGGTCTACATTTGAGTGATTAAACTAGCGTTTCTTGTTTTGGTAAGACTTCGCTAGGACTATCTGGATAGCCCAATACATCTAAAATAACAAAACTCCATTGAAGTTAGGCTTGGAGGAAAGTAAGAAATAGTAAGTAAGGTTTTGCTAAATACATAGAACTGAACAAAGACTTTGTCATCCACTAAAACACTGCAATGCTGGTACTGTTTCTTTTTAACAATTTAACTGACTGTAGAATTGACTTGTGGTCTGGAGGTGCGACTGGGAAGTAAACTTGACTTGTGGTCTGGAGTAGTGACTGTGATGGGTGAACGGAAACCTGGAAAACAAATAATAAGACTGTCATCCCATCGAATAGCATTACTCAATTTCTAACACCATCAATAATCAGCCTGCACCGCTCGATTTTTTGAGATGAAGCTATTTATTTAGATGCACTCTTCTCAAACATTGTGTAAGTGTTTCTCAATACACAAATTAAAGAATGTTTTTTTTTGCAAAATAATGGAGAAATCATTAACTTTATCACCCACTATTACACTGGCACGCTGGCAATCGACCATCTTGGATTTTTATTTTTGTTATCATATGAATATCACAACCGTGCCCAAAATCAGCAGTAATAATAACATCTAACAATATTACTCACTGTACAATTGACCTGAGGTCTGAAAAAGCGAATGAGACTGTATAACGCTGAATGGAAAGCTGTAGAACAAAAAGCAAAAAACGTAAAATGGAGTATTGGAAGCCGTTTTGAAAGAAGGACCAAAGACGAGACTGCCACTTACCGACCATGACACGTCGCGGAAATGACTGATAGAAACCGAATTTGCTCACAAAGAACAAAGTGTTACGGAAACGGCCGACAGAAGCCGATATTACTAGCTAACAAATAAAAGTTGCAGGATGTATCGAGAATTTTTAATTGGAAGACAGTGATTTTAACCACATGAGTAAAAAATCGTTAACTATCATTCTGTGCCGACTTTGTTTCGCTACGTTAGGCATTAACAGCGTAAATCTAACACACCAAAACAGGCAGCAGATTTGGCTTGAAGCAAAATAAGTTAAATTAAATTACACAGGGTGAGGGACGTTGTAAATAAACCTCCCGCCACTGGCACTCAGACTCAGTGTCTTTGGCCTCGAGTCGTTAAAAACAGATTTTACTATAACAGTGTTATCGGTGTTTTCACAGAAGCAAAATCAGAGAAGCTAAAACGTATTTGAATATGATTAAGTATAGGGTGACCAAAAATCTTCCTTACCAGGTGATCGCACACTGAAGAAGTACTATTTATGAAGAACGTGAGCACATGCGAACCGAAGCACCCATAAATCGTAGTGTCGTGGTGAGATAATACGTCACTGTGTTCGATTTTCCGACTCAAAAGAAAGAGGAATCAGTAAAACAGACATAGTGACTATTTTTTGTTCCCTATTGTGTTTTAAAACACAGAACTTTGCAATGCACTGGAAAAGTTTTGTTCGTTTGTTGACAGTCGAGTCTTGCGTAATGAACGATTTGTAAACAAATTCCGCGGGGGAGCCCGCGAAACAACATGTAGAAAGAAAAAGACAACGGAGAGTGCAGGGATTTTCTCTTGACAAAACAAGGGCAAAAAGTGACAAAACACAGGCGGTAATTACTGCGAAGCCGAGTATTCGGTGGCGACAGACCCGAATACGCGACGGAAGGCGGAGGGAGTGAAATTAAGCCCTGCACGTAGTGACATCACCCAGGCCGTTGAGCCGACGGACTGACGTCACCAAGACCAGTACGAAACTGGCCACCCTCCCACCGCGTCCGCGAAAAAAACGGAGGGCGAGAAAAATAGAACACCTCGAGTCTAAATAGGGGGCCGGTGCAATACCTGGGACCAAGGTGGTGCCGAAACGAAGGTCCGTAGTGGAGCGGGGTAAACAGAGTTTGTGCTAACTATGCATTCTCTATAATATATGACAAAAACAAATCTGGGTTGGCCCAAGCAGAAAGTATCAGACATCTCCCCAGCGGAATGCTGTTGAAATTTCGAGATAGATTAGTCATTCTAGGTGCCGGCCAAAACTGGCTTTCAGTGAACAATCATACCGCCGGACCAGCCATGACAGAAAATTTGCAATCTGGAATTGGTCCACCAGAGATCAAAAGACCTCACAAAATTGAGCTTGTCTAGGTGTCACCTATTAAACTAAACAATGCCGTACGACTTGATACATGCCACTGACTATCAAAATACCTATACCAGAGAAAATACGACGGGCTAGTCTCAACAGGAACCCCTACAAATGAATGCTGCTGAAAATTTAAACTAAATTATGTAAAATACGTACAAGTTTAAATTGATTTTAAGCTAACCAGTCGAGTAATGCACACTGTACAACAAAGTTACTTGGTATGACCGGAAACTATGCTTGTGCAAATATCGCAACTCACTTTGTAAGGAGAAATTGTCAAGATTCTCAAATATACCAAATTCATGGAGATAAAGCTGCATCTGTGTGCTCATAGTACACAAAAGTTTGCCCATCACTATGCCAAAACGTTAGATGGTCCTCACCTTGTGACAAAACGTAGAATTATCTTCAAGGTTTAGTACAGCCAAAATATGCCCCCTACCGTAGAGTTTTCTGAGAACAATTATTTTTCTTATCATTTGTCATTCAGCCGACGTACGCACGTAAAAGAAAATAACAGTGATTATGTAGACGATTTTCTAAAGATCTAGTATCATCAATATGCCCAGAACCCTTTTGGCCTTTATATCGGAGACAAGTAGCGTTATAGCAGCCGACGACAGACGAGTAGCCAAGAAAGTGGAATAAAGAAGGTCTCCTAAACTATTCAAAATGCGACCGAGAAGTAAATGAAAAAACTATCAGTGAGCAGACTGAAAACTTCAATATCTCTTGAATATATTGAAAGAAATGATCATCTCCAGTTTGACAAAAAACACTGTCGGTACGTCTTTGTGTGTTGCAGCGAACATTTCACCCTTATGTTTTGGCTTAGATCCAAATGTCCTGCTTTTTATCCTTAAGTCCCGCTTCTCAACCCAGTTGTTCCGTTCTTTCGTTATTGAATGTTAACCGTGACAACCATACCGCAGGTATTGTCATTTTCTAGAATCCACTTTCTTTCGTAACATAGCAATCGCAATATCTCTTGTTTACGATAACATACAATATATGTATCAGGATCACTAACTTTTACCAAGGAGTGTCCACCTAACAATTTTGAATGTATTCCTTACTATGGAATATGCCAGGCTGCCACCAGTGCAGACAATTGGTTTGTGCGCGGTAGGTATAACACAGGTAAGAAGAAGAAAGGAAGACAATTCATCACTATCACAACCACTGTATTCCATTCTGATGCTCCCTCACACATAATTTTAGTAGACGTTCCTTCACAACAAAGTACCAGTATCTGTAACCACCGTGCAGACGACAGCGCACCGAGACTGCGATCGACTTGTCTAACTTCCAACCGTAAACAGAACCCACAAAACGAAAGACAATGTATAATATCATTGACTAACAAATAATTCTTATTGGTTTTAGTGGGTGAATTAGTGCAATTTATCGCACTGCAAAATGTGCCCTTCCCCATTGTTCTCGCGCTTCCTACTTGACCGTTACTTCTTCACCACTTGGTGGCGCTAGTGGTAGCGATTACAGTGAACTCACAAGTGAACTTTTCTATTATACTACACTCCTTGCTTTTACTTTCTAAACTTTTATGGAAAGTCCTATTCTGCAGCCACTATGATGAGCTATCCACTCTACATTTCAAAGCTACGTGATAGATGTTTGCCTACTTTTAACTACCAGAAAACCTTTATCTGCAAATTTCGGACAGAAATTTGGAGTAGTGTATAGCAATTTTTCGTAAATGTCGCTGCATTCTGAAATTTTACTGAAGAATGTAATAGTATCAAACGGCACCAAAGGTTCAATTAATTATAATATACAAAGATGTATAATTTTGTATTAATGCCTGACTAAATTAACCACAGAAACATGGGCGGCGCAGCACTGAAATAAGTGTGTGTATGTGTGTGTGTATGTGTGTGTGTGGGGGGGGGGGGCGGGTGGGGGGTTATAGCCCTCAGCCTCCTATCGGGTGCGGCCCCCACGGGTGAGCATGTGTGAGGATCCATATTCTAAAACCTGTCATTTTAGGGTAGAAATCACTGGAAATATTTTCCTAATGGCTTATCTAGTCATTTATATAACCCCTCGGGTTCATTTCCGTTACCATTGCACAGCTGTTATTTTTCGCATTTTGGATACACTGTTGGTTTTTAGAGTTCAAAAATATATTTAAAACAGTCAGATATGCGAAATGAATTAACTTATTGTCTTTTGCTTCGAACGATCAAGAACTGACAAAGGGCTTTCTAATCATATAGCTCAAATGCAATTAGGTTGAAAAATGTCGTGGAGTTGCGAAAAAGTTTTAATGACAGTAAATTCCATAGCAAGTACACACACCGAAGCAAACGAATGCAAACAACTCTCACGCATGCGTGGCGCAACCTCAGCTTCCGCTAGATCGGAGTCGACATTCCATGGCCAAAGTTATATGTTAAAGAATACTTTGGTTATACAATTAACATTCGCGCCCATGGCTGATTGGGTTTATTCTCTTACCTAATTTATCCGGGCCGGCGTTTGCATAGGTGAACCTAATGTCTAGTCGCTATAACTGTGGGCAGCACCGTCAGTAATTGTTACACGCACTGATTTTGATTAAATGTTTGGCAAGCAATCACAGCAGTGTCGAGATCAAAACACACACGAACAGGAATATTGCCTGAATGTTGCATGATTCCTAGGTTCACTTTCTATTGGAACATGAAACATTTACCATTACTTAAATTTTATGATTCAATTTTAAATGAGCTATCAAAACTTTCATTTTTCAATTTTAGATTGAAAATGGGACTTTGAAATCTAAATTAATATTCCAGGCTTCAACATTTAAATTCAAAATTAAAACTAAACTGGAATCCTATACACAGAACATCATTATAGCATGGTTTGTTGCGACAGTTTCCAGTTTAAATTGTAAAAGGCGTGTTACCTTTCAATGTTGAGCAAAATACCGTCAGCTTGGCTCCATCAATATTTCCACTTGCAAATTGTTGTTCCTGTAGTCCACACTTCGCAGATCAGTTTTAATCTAATCAATATTTGCTTCATCATAGCGTACAAGGCTCCTTTGGGGGTACTTTGTCAAAACGTCAGCGTGAACAGCTACGTGCCAACTAAACTTTACGCCAAATGCGTCTCACACGGCACAAAACGAATCACCAACAAAACGTTTTTCAGTTCCACCATGCAGCTTTTTCAACAACTTCCATTGCGTTAAATTAACACATTCATTTCGTTTCGTGTTTTTGATGTGGAAGGATTCGGTGTTGGGGTTCACAGTCGAGTATCTAAGTACATAAATTTATAGTCACTTGTCGATGACTATAACACGCAGCAATCTCTTTATGGCATCAGCAATCGCGTGATACTCTGGAGAACAACAGACGCTACCCGGAATTGGACGCAATACAACACAACTGTCAAATCCAGAAAGTCCAGGAAAACTGATTTCTTTTCAGCCTCTATGTTAATATCCTTAACGGGAGTCTCCGAAAATGTCCCCACACCCTAAAATACGCATACGGCAGTATTTTCGTAAACAATTCAGAAAGTACCGGCACAGGTGTCTTTTTGGTAACAGCATGTTTTGAAAATCTGATGGATTGTCCTAAAATACAGTTGTAATTTTCTCATATAAAACATTGCATAGTTTGGAAAAACATTATATTTTGAGATCACGATTTCACTCAGATGACTATCCTTTAACGAGATATTGTGCGAGTTAGTTGGTAACAAACCGTATTAGGACAGTTTTAACGCACTATGTTTGCTGAAATCGAAAAACGTATGGACGAATAAAATTCTTTCAGTAAGATACAACTACATACAGGACATTCTTATTTCGCAAAACGTCACGACAAATGTTTGCTTCACAAAAGCTGCACCGTAAAATGTTTTCAAAAATACACCCGGGCGTATATTGGGTTCCGTTCAACGTTTTTAAAAAGTCGTTTTCCTGATATTTTCGAATAAAATAAAATAGATGTTGGAATGCCATGCAGTTGCCGACGGCGAAAAGATTAAAACAATAAAAGTAAAACGACGAGCGTCGGTACTAAAATATTTTAAAATATTCCCCACGTTTCGAGCGGTACGCTCTTTATCAAGGGCATGGTACAGACTGCCAAATGATATTTTCGGAATATTATTAAGTTTTTCTGTTAAGTTCCCACGCTGCAGGTAAATGAAAAGCATCTAATGTCCAGAAAGTGTCACGTGATTGAGCCACGTTTTGGAATGGTCAATCAGCATGATTCTGCGGGACCTAAAAGTCGTACCAACTAAATTTCAGTGGGAATATTTTATTGGTTCATTTTTTGATGTTAAGTAAATTACCTTTTGGAAAGAAACAAAAACGAGAATTATTTGATAGTATATAATTTCATTTAAAACTTTTGTGTGGACAGCTGTTGCAGAAGTATATTGATTAAAGATATCCTCTCCAATGCATTAAAAAAATCAGTCAGTGAATCGCATCAACAACGAAAAGAAACAAATTTTAAAACAATTATCTTTCAAGACGCTGACGTTTTTTTAAATAAAGAGAATATAATAAAGAAAAGGTTTACGCTCTGAATTGCGGGTAGTCGTCAGAATAGGCAAACAAGTGCGTAACAGGCTACTATTAGGGCAATATGGTAACAAGCACAAGCGCCACCTCGCGTTAGAACCCCCAATGTGTTTCCCCAAGCTGTGTTAGAGATAACGCTCGCCTTGTAACCGTTTCTTGTTTACTGTGTGAACAGTTGCGCCATGTCATTTTCCCCGTGTCAACGTCACTACCCAAATGTGCGTGAAGATGACCAGGAATTGTGCGTACACTTGGTCAACCCTTACTTCACCATACATTGTTTTGTGATAAATGACGTGAATATTTAACACAGATTTTGTTAGCAGGAACTTGTGATCCTTTGCAGATGTTTACTGTGTTAAAGCACGCTATCTCTAGCTAGCCTACTCACTATTTCAATAAAGAGAAAAGTCGTTATGCATTCAGAAGGCAATCAACATAATTTGGTAAATGAGACAAAACGACGTCAACCACGAAAACGTGAAAGCTTTGCAAAATATCACGAGTTATCATGTTGTAGCCAGGATTGACAATCATGTGGGTAGCGTTCAATAACGCTACGACCTCGCTAGGACCTCGTTAGAAAAGTCAGACTAGAGATTACACGAGAAACTGTCGTGTATTTTAAATGAGAGCACGTGATTTTGGCTAGATTTTTATCGCCGGGAAACAGCTACTTCACTATACCCTGATCTATTTACCGGTACTACAGACGCACTTCCTCTAAATTTTGTCTAAATAATTATTGTAAATTGTAATGAAGCTTACTTCTTAAAGTTAGTTACAAACGATTATAGAAAATGATTCTAATGAAACAGATCATCCAAGGCACCATTGAGGAAATAATAAAGATTGTCATAAACCACTAATATTCAAAGGGGTGGCCAACCCTTCAAAAATAGTTTGGGCCGCTTCAACATTCGTTTGTAGATGCTTTCTCAATTCTTTGTGATGATTAATACAAATCCCGGTCATTATCAGTTACATTATGAGTCCAGTTTGATACGGTTGAGTTGCTAGGTTCGTGATTTGCGGCAAACATTGGCAGCGAGAGTATATGAAATATAGGAAGTATAGTTTTAGGATAGTCACGTGATAGTTTTGCCCCTTCTAAAACACGTATGACTGACCAATCGTGACGCTATCCACCGCCTGCTAAATGGGCATTATCGGCGAAAAAAGACACTTCTGAGATCAGCCTCAGTGCGGAATCGAACCTGTAGCCCTCACGATCGCAGTCAAACACTCTGATGGCTTATTTAATGCATATTTGACTGGTGAAATTTGTTGCCTTGAGGTTAGCGAATGTCCGGCAGACAACTGCGAGAATTGACGATTTGTAAAACAATTACATAAAAAACCACATTGTTTTGTCAAAGTTAATACCTTTAAAAAGTCTATCTCACCCAACAATAATACCTAAATACGTTTTCCGAACGTAAGACCAATAATGTTCCCTTAAAGTAACAGATTAGCATATTTTTACGAAATGTTCTCACGCTCTCACGACTGTAAAGCGCGCTATCTTTCTGTCGACACACTGTTTACACACTAAGCACTGTTTTTAGGAATTGTTTTTGAACTGTCCCACTTGCACACGAGAAAGTATCAAAAAACAGGACTTTTATGATTTTCATGAAAACAAAACTCTAAAATTGCATGAAACGAAAACGAAATGACATTTTAGAAAGCTGCAACAGCGTTATGACATCTCATCTTGAATATTTATATAAAAATGGGTTCATGTTGTTGACAGCGTTGTTTAACAGTTAACGTATAAATCGTTCTTGCTAAATTTTACCAAAAGACATGGCCCAATTTATGACAGAATGGGGAATAATTAAAAAAATCTAATTTTACAGAGGTCTTTCATAAAATATGGACTTTCACAGTTTTCTAGATAGTGAGCTAAATACCCAGAATTGTCAATCAAATCCTACACAATCTCATTGTCAATCAAATCCTACACAATCTCATTGTCAATCAAATCCTACACGATCTCATTGTCAATCAAATCCTACACTATCTCATTGTCAATCAAATCCTACACAATCTCATTGTCAATCAAATCCTACACGATCTCATTGTCAATCAAATCCTACACGATCTCATTGTCAATCAAATCCTACACTATCTCATTGTCAATCAAATCCTACACAATCTCATTGTCAATCAAATCCTACACGATCTCATTGTCAATCAAATCCTACACGATCTCATTGTCAATCAAATCCTACACTATCTCATTGTCAATCAAATCCTACACAATCTCATTGTCAATCAAATCCTACACGATCTCATTGTCAATCAAATCCTACACGATCTCATTGTCAATCAAATCCTACACTATCTCATTGTCAATCAAATCCTACACAATCTCATTGACAATTGAACTTTCTGCCAAAGTCAGTCTACGGAAATCCAAAGTTATATTTAACACTTGCGAAATACAACTGTTGTCATGACAGAGAGTTCCATTTTCAGGATAACGCAGTATACATTTCAATTCCGTTTTCGTGCGTCCCTGTGGGTGATTATCTGGTGTATTCACGCACACATCTTTCCAGAGATTACTAATCGTGCCTAATCTACAGTTTATATATTTCACCGCTTTGTATATTTTACCACTATTTTCTACATCACACTAACTTATTTCGACAACCTCGTTTCTCCTTCTCATCTCTGGAAAAGGAGCTTGTGAAACACTTTATTTCTTTTGAAGCCTGGGGCAAATATAAAGGAACTTATGACGTCATGTTTTATTATCCAACAAGGAAATATGTATCACCAGGTATGAATGAAAGATAACGAGTGTAAATATTGACATATGAAGAAATTTCAAACCTCGATTGACTTACAGATAGAAAAGTACAGCAATGGGTGCACAAGCAGAAAGCAATGAGCGTAACGACAAGATCTAAAGCTACGAGAATAACAGCAAAAGGGTACAACTGTGACCTATTTGGTCTCTCACAAAGTGTTCCAATCAAAATATTTTTTAGAATATTAAATTTAGTTATCTTTAAAGGCTAAATTCACTTAAAATCGTTAAAACTACGTCTGCTGTCTGTAGTACTTTCGCTTCAGATAGATAAAATACTAATTATGAAGTGATGTCCTTGTCATCCGAGAGGCTCTTTCAGAAATGCCCAAGATGTATGCAACGTTCACATGCTGTCCAATCAATAGGTAAATCCCTCTTTTTATAAGTCGTCTGAAAAATATTCTCAAGTAAACGCTCGTCAGGAGTGTGGCCTGCTTAAGCCCAAATCAGACGGCAGATACCTTCTTTCCGGGAGAAGCCTACACCAATGAGGTGCTTTATGGTTAATCTCTGCCACCCATTGTGATCGACCAAAATATTAGCGAAAAATAACATTGTTATGCTTGATTACTCGTAAGACGGCCGATAGGGGGCCTTTTAATGCGTTCAGATATGGAATCTTTTAAGACGGTAAGACCTCTGATCAAATTACTGTTCAAACAAACGTGCACAAACACGTCCTGTCTACCGTCTTACGAGTAATTAGCAATCTGAAAAATGCTAACATTCTGACAATCAAGTGCCATCCATACTTACCGAGGATTTCCGAAACAGACCCACCAATATAAAGCCCCCATGGTGCTCTTTCGGAGAAAAGGACCGACACGTTACAAAATGGAAAATGGGCCACGATGTCATTATTTTCTCAATTTGAATCCTTAAGAGCAACGTTAAAATAGCTCAAATTTATCGCATGCGTCGCCACACTGCTCTTGCTGAGACCAAACTGCCTACAAAGTGATATCTGAATGGTATTTCAAGTCCATGAGCAGTGTTTCTTCAACTGTCCATGACAGATGATAAGGGCCTACTGGTAACCGTTCCACTTTTGATCAAAAAAAAAAAACAAAAAAACGTAAACACGCGGCTGACGGTATTCTGCTGGCACTTGATCAACTCCCTTTGCCGGATTTACAAACGACCTTTACTGCGAATCGATCAAAGATGTTACATGATTCTGGTTCACATGTTACAGCACTAAACAAACTGCTGATTGACGGCACGGTGGTCGGCTAGAACAAGTTCCCGAAAGAGTCCCCAAGGGTTTTTTTGTGATCGCAAAATCATTTTTTGAAAATGGGAAGTCTCCGAAAGAGCCCCATTCCCCTTACCCATCGTCCCACATTTTGCGGGACAGTCTCTTTCCTGTAGGTTTGTCCCGAGTGCCGTCATACCGTCAAAATGTCCAATTTTTTCGACACAAAGTGAAATTGACGCTTGATCGCATAACTTTGTTTCCTTTTCCATACGGTTTACCCCTATTTCCTCGTTCCATTTCACAGGGACTACTAAGAATATAAAAACGCCGTCGGGGTGTTGCGGTGGACATTGCCCCTTGCGGCATCACCTAGGTCCAGATGTGCCACCTTTTCATCAGTCTTCGAATGTTGGTAACTATGGCGATCGCCATGGGCGAGTAAAGCGTAGTCACACATCATGTCAGTGCAATGTAAGCTGTTCAGATAAGAAGGGTTTGGGTCGTAATTCACGCTAGTATTTTACTCGCCTAATTCGCACTCGTGAAGTGCACTCGTAAAACATAGGCGTGAAAAGAGTTATTACGCCCGTAATTTACTAGTACAATTTCTGGGCGACTGACGTTCCACTCAACGCTCAAGGATACAGATCAGACGTCTCACGACCGATAACATGGTGGATCAGCCGGCTGATCGCAATATTTGCGTCTTATCTGCCTTCGTGGCCAATGATCGCTGCATCATTCGGAAAACTTTTTATTTTGAAAATTGGCAATTCATTGCAGCTATTCTTCATATGCATGAATTTTCTCGTTTATCCTTCATAAGTACATACATCTCACAATGAAGGATTTAATAACAAATTGTAAAAAACATAGTACTCTATCCGCCATTAGTATCGCACTATCATCTAAGTGTGATCCGCGTCTTCCAGACTCATGCATGTGTTCTTAAAGGCGAAGGCAACCTTTTTTCATGTTATTTTTAGCAAAAATAAGGTTCGTTGATTATCACAGACATATTTTTCACTTATTTACTGCTTTTCGTAATTTAATTAATTACTCGTCGTCTACTCCGGAAGTGACGTTTTGGGAGGCAACAATTTCGCGCTAATTTCTTTTCACATAGTCTGACTGTGAGAGCAGTCGAGTCAGTCATTGTTCTACCTCGGTTGTGATAAGTTCGCTCGTCGTTTGCTTTTACTTACGAGTCAGTCAAAATGCCACGCTGTTGCTGCGTACTGGGGTGTACTCATTATCGTCTCACGTACAGAGGAAGAACTGTCCCACTTGCCCGAGTGTCCCGCGACAAACTCCCACTGGAGGGTGATCTGAGCACCCAAACTGCTTACATCCCGCCGTGTGACTCCCGTGCCACACACCTGGCACCTTCCAAATAGCTCCAATACAAGTCCACAATAAACTTGTCAAACTTAGTCTCACCGATCTGTTCATTGGATGACGAACTGTCCTCTTCACTGTGTGTCGAACTGGGCCTGTATTCACTCCCCCTACTCAACATCGCTGCAGGGCTGCTTACAGGCTCTGGGCTAGAGACAACAGCACAGGGCGAATCACTGCTAGTTCCCGGAATTGCACGCAGTGGGGGTACGTTCGGAGGCCGGCACGGGTAAGTAAGATGAAGTGCCTCCAGTCACTTTATATAGTGGCCACAGCTCGCGAGGCTTATCGCTTCAAAAACGCACTTCTCGGGGTTGGCGACGGGGCACTGCCGGGAATCAACAGCGACGGTATGGTATCCTTCTTCAGGCGTTGTTTCGCAGGGACCTTCATCAATTCAGCGTACATATCTGTCATAATCTGACGGCAGAAAATGCTTGCCACACACTCGGTAACCCTCCATTGCTTTGTACGTTGCGTGGACGGGTAGCGCTGCGTTCTTCACATGAAGAAGCTAGCCAAATACGGCGAAGTGTGTCATCCTTCGGAAAGCGACGCAAGGTACCCAAAGCGCGTGTGAGACGATAATGAGTACATCCCGGGACGCAGCAACAGCGTGGCATGTTGACTGACTTGTAAACAAAAGCAAACGACGACCGAACTTATCACAAACGAGGACAAACTTATCACAAGGACTGACTCGACACCTCTCACAGTCAGACTATAATGAAAAGAAATTGGCGCGAAACTCTTGCCTCCCAAAACGTCACTTCCGGAGTAGAGGACTAGAAATTAATCAAATTACGAAAAGCTGTAATTAAGTGAAAAATGTGTCTGGGATAATCAACGAACCTTATTTTTGCTAAAAGTGACTTGAAAAAAGGTTGCCTTCGCCTTTAAGCTGAGGATTACTGTGCAGTGCAATGTACACGTCATAAACGAGTGCAACGCGATCGTCATGGACTAGGGCAGGAAACGCGTTTTCATGTTGGCGTTCCGGCCATGCGGCTCTTAATCAACACGTACTTTAGACAGTGCCACCGTCTCGACTGGCCGCAGTAGAGACAGAAGCTTTTCGGCGAATTATGCCTCACACTGATTAAAGGATCTAAGTCACATTGCTATGATTATCTTTTGAGGGGGCCGTCGATGTCTTTAATTCCTACCAATTCGAAATTTTTTCCAGCAGTCCATCGTTCAGTTGGCGAAATCGGCAACTGATCGTATTTAACACTGTGCTCGCTCCTGTCACGCGCGGTAAAAATAGGGCGTGAACTGATTAAAAGTACGCGTTGATTAAGCAATACTACGCGTAGATTAAGCAAAAGTGCGTGTTGAATGAGAGCAGAACGATGATTGTTTAAGAACTAAAAGTTTGCATAGATTAAACAAAATTATGCGTATATTAAGCACATTTCTACGCCAAGAGAGGTACTCGTTTAAGAACCCTTTGGCACTTCATAAATTTATACGTTTACTTGAAGCGTACTCGAGTGGCGTTTCGATCACAGAGATAAGACCGCGGGCAATCAGACAATCTATCTTTGTATCTGCTCTCTTACAAAAGTCGTACACCTGAACACGGTATTAGTAACAGCTTATACAGTTGTACCTGTCAAGGCGCATTTACAAAACAAGTGTAGAAGAGCCACTTGAAAAGATAGATGCCAGATGTGTATTGGTGGATCCCTACAGCTGGTGACTCCTTTCTGTTCGTGAGTAAATCAGGTGATAATGAATCATTGTACTCGGGGGGGGGNATACTTACGTAGGTGGTGCACCTGGGATGTGTCGCTCAGAATGACGTTTCTTTCGTGGCAATTTCCCGAGAGCCTTTCAGATTAATTTCCAACGCATGTATCACTTTTTAGGCATTAATTCACCTAAAGGAAAAGACCACTTTTGCTTCAAAATGAGCAGAAATGATAATCTTTTTTCGTAGATCTTACTGGCAATTTTACGCTTTGTCTTCGAAATTTCTGAAAAACATGTTTTCACCAAGTAACGTGATGACTCATAGCACATGGTACTTCCAATAACGTAACAAAAGTCAGTGAACTGAGGATTTTTTCTCGGAAGAACAATCTATGTAAACCGTCCTCGAACAGGACGGGTACCCTAATTTCTCAGCTGCTAAGCCTCATCAAGATAGTCCAGTAACCCCCGGGGTTGACTGACACAGAACGTAGAATATGAGTACCACTAGTCAGCAATTTCACTCAAAACAGATTTGCTTAATTAACAAATAGGCTAGTGGGAACTAAAACAGGATTTGACTTTTGTCTCAACTTTACAAAACGGACGCCCAGGGACGTGTAGATGTACCGACCAGGAAGACCTTTTTTCCACGAACAGATTCCAATTCCGATTTAATTCTTCACAAAAGATTAGATTGTGGATTAGAAACTCCTCAAAAGGATCTATAATTGTAACAGAATTTTTAACAAGAGCAACGCGGAGCTTTGAAATGCGCCCATGAATGCACCACAAACGGTGTGCTCCTAGGGGTGTTTATTTGTATCATAAAAATATTCACTAGAAGGCGCAAAATACGTCAAATCGTCTTCAAAGTAAAAAACATATTTATGACAATTTTCACAATCATCCCTAAAGTGGTTTGGTTGATAGAAGAGCGAATGCCAAAAAACTGACTCCAGAACAGTAAAAATGGCCACTAAGTGGCACAACGTACCTCGAATCCATTCAAAAACGAGAGGATAGCGTCATCTCACTAACAGATGCCTAACTGCCAAATTTTATGAAAATCTGTTGAGGACCTCCGTAGATACAGAGGCAAGCTTAAAAACTAAAATTAACACTAGTGGGCACAACGGTAGTCGGAACTTCGCCGTCATCCGTCGACAGGTGCATAGGAACACATCTGCCCGTATTCACCACGATCCTGTCAGTGACTTAGGAGATACAGCTGCGGACGTCGGACGCCCGACGAAGGACGCACAGACAGAGATGACGGCAATATGCACCCGATGTGGGCGCATAAAAAAGGATTCAATTTGCAAGATTAAAAGGCTATAATCAAACTGTTGTTTAGTACAAATATATGTTTATACAATCCAGAAACTCTCTAATGGTTGGTAATCTTAATTCGCCATGTAAGTACAACGAAAATAGTGAAGACAGGTCCCTCGAAGTGGACAGCAGGTCGGTTATGTGTACTTAGCTGTATGCATGTGGAATGCGTATTGGCATTGTTTTCAATTGTTTCTTTAAAATTACACGTACTATAACGAGGCGCCACTACTACTGACAAGCCTGCCTAATTCGAGAGATTAATATGTGCCTCCTTGGGGTTATAGTTAGTGTCATTAAATATAATCAGAGTCAACGTCATTGCATGTACGTGACTGGTTTCTGAAACAGATTGTGTAGGCGATAGATCTGCACGGACAACCTTCACGGGAACTTGACCAATTTCATTTTCTCTGGTATCCCGAGTCCGCTTACCGTATAAACATTATATTTCAATTCCAATTCTACCAGTAGTGCATTCTTCCCCATTGCCCGTTGATGCTTTTCCCTCTCCGAATGTGCTTTCCGCTACCAACAAGAACATCAAAACTATCAGCGACTCGCCAAAACGCTTCAGAATTTATTGGGGTAGCACGCATGGCCAATCTTAAAAATCGCGAATCCCATGGAACATATACTCCTTGCCTATGACTCTAGTTGGTAACGGAAATGTAAGGAATGTTATGGCACCGATTTTATGAGAGTAAAATGACTAATTCCATTTTTTGTTTTTAGCCTGCTAAACAGGGCGAAATGCAACTTTGATCACAGAATTTGAACAGAAGTGTCGGGAACTTTATATGTTTCGCAAATATATGATAATAGTACTGTAGATCATATCATTATAATGCCAGAACCACTGTTACAAAAGATTTCTCGGTTTGATGATGGAGACCAAGTTGATTCAGACCATCACTAATTAGACTTTAAATCAAATTTCCGAGATCTTGTCGAAAATGACAGACGTGTGAGTTCTTCATAAACTCAAATTGACAAGAAGACAAAATGGAAAGTCAACTCTTGTGAACTATGGATCTCATCTGAATTCGGCAGAAACCTAGTTGCAATTGGAGCAAATAGACCTATTGAGAAATCATTACATTGATGACGCTGTGCAAAATATTTACGAGCTGGTCAAAACGCTGCTTCCGAGGCTGGGCTGACAGCAAAAACGCATCAGGTAACAACTCTGTCCAAAGATTAGTTTGACCAAGAATGCCACCGATAAAAATAATGAATGTTTATGAGGTTGCAGATGACATAGATCACCTGGAAATTCATCGGAAGCAAGATAAAATATGCAAAAGAATTATCAAACCGAAGAAGAAATATCACCAAGCCTTGTGGTTGAGCGTGCAAGTATCTTGCAAGGACACTAACATCAAACAATTGTAAAATATGTTGGACTTGTTCAGCACCTCAGTTTCAGCAACAATTTCCAGTCAAGAGTTGATGAAATCGTTCAAGAACTTTTACAGCTAAGTTAACGAGCATCAAAGAACTGAAATCGAGTATGAAGAGTTAAGAATTTTTGTATGTGAATTTTTAAACTATTATGATACAATCATATTCGTTTTAAGCCAAAACAGAAGCACGAATTTTGAGATATGCGCATACGTAAATAAAGACATGTTGATCCGACGTTTCGGTTTTCAAGGCAAAGAAGTCATGTTGTGTACCCACTCAATTGTAATAAATGTGAGCAGTTTTACATTCTTGGCATCAAAGTCAAAGAACACTGTAAAGACACACACAGTGCTGTTCTCAACCACTCATTGACAACTGGTCACACTATAGATTGCTCTGGTGTTCAGATCTTAGACAAGGATAATGCCACCCTGAGGCTGCTCATAAAGGAGGCTATGCATATAGGGTTGAACCATGCTGAGCGTTACCTCAATAGGAACATTGGTTCATTTGAGCTCCAACTGTTTTGATTTCCAGTCTCATCTCACAATGCATTTTGACGTGTACCTACACAGTTTGCTTTCCACTTGTGTCGCCTGTTTGAGTATGCGAACTGTTGCCTCGAAAATGGTTTAAAGTAATAAACCGAAACGTCGGATCAACATGTCTTTATTTACGTACGCGCTCATCTTAAAATTATGATACAAGTTACGCGGTCGCAAACCCGTGATGCTGTAATGGCTAACGAGATAATCAAAGGTACTAACGACGTACAACTGGAGAATCAGATAACTGTGACGGAATACCTTTAGAGTGTGTTAAATATACCAGAAACACTTCCGTTATTGGTCAATCGTACTTGACACAGGTGTGTATCCTTCCCCATGGAGACTTAGCGTGATACTACCACTGTAAAAATGGGGACAGAAACGATCCTAGAAATTAAAGAAGAATTATCTTGCTACAGATTGCAAATAAAATATTTTTAAAATTATTTTCAAGAAATTATATCAATGGTCGTTTAATAGTGAAGTTATAAATGAGGATTTCCGTAAAAGTTCTCTATTGTAGATATCATGATTGTTTTAAATGCACTCAGTTTTAACAACGTTTCTAAGCAGATAGGAGATTTTATAGTTTATTTTGTGGATTTCCAAAATGCATTCGACTGTCTTTGGCAGGATGGATTAAATATTAGATGATTGAAGTGTACCCATGTTTCACAACTGAGGATTGTGCATGCAGGAAAATATGTGCAATTTTCAGTTGTTGTATTCTAATATAAAACGCCGCTTTTGGATCGGTTGTCACCACAACGCACGGCTTGTTTACGTGGAAGTACTTGTCCATCAAATCAAATCTCTCGTAACATTTTCCCATAATGCAATCCACACACTGTTGAGTGAATCGGCTGTCTATACACTAATGTTTTCGACAATAGTATTCATCGTTGCGCCGCGTAAACGTAGGTCTGTGAAGGAAAATAAGTGCCAGAATGCAAGATGAAGCACGCCTGTAAGACGACAGCATGCGAGGCTCGATTCCTTAATTGACATATCGCAAGATCCGCTCCCTTTAGAAAAATCACGTGCCACCCGACAAACAAACAAGATGTCGGCGGCAAATACACTGTCGCTGAACGACGTTCCTGATGGAATCTATGAGTGTTTTTTGGACTATCCAAAAAACGCTTCGACAAAACAACAGGCAATGGTTTTCAGCAGAGAATCGTACTTTCATGACGTCAGAATGTGTAAAGGTGACGATGAAAAAATAAGTGTAGAGAGTGTTTGAGGAAAATAATTTCGAAGCCAGCAAAAATCCGAAGAGCCCCACACGGTTCACCTTCACCTGGCAAACGGCAAAGCCACTGATGCGATATATTCATGTAAAGCTGGATATGTACCTTAAATCGTAATCATCTGTGCGATGCCATAGATTTCAGGATATTTTGAACACAGTCAGTGAAGATTTGCAGATATTTTTATTCTGCCGTCTGCTAAATTCCGCCAAATGAAAAATAGGTCACAAGATGAGATTCCCCGAGTAAAGTAAGTAGAGTCGACGTTACTGTTTTTGGTTTTCTAATCTTCAAGCAAAATAGCAAAATCTTTTGATTAAAAAAATTCAGGTAATTCAGGTTCATAGCTCAGATACACTCTGATCTTTTAACTGTTTATTTTTTCGTGACAACAGGTCGAACAAAGCTTTGAGTTCAGTAATCCCGGCAGTGCCCCACCTGTGCCGATCGAATCAGTCAATTTCGGAGAGAGATTCAATTGAACGCCAGCCCACGGGCATTTGAATAACAAAAAATGTTCTTCACTTTTGCTACGAAACGAAGCAATGTTCATTCAGACGAAATAAACGAAAAATTTAATACAAATTTTCACAAAAACAACAATTTCCGGTGACTACCGCTAGTGTAGGGTCCAACAGGTGCCGAGACAAAGGCGGCCAAACGAGTGAAATTATGGAGTGAAAATCACATAGGTCTACACTATAGCCAACAAACTGAAAAGTGCGCAACTTGGAATAAATATATTTGTTTTTACTCTTCGAATAATCAAGCAACATTGCCAAATTCAAGTGGTCATGTGGCCGTCCATACAGTTTGATCACATCTATCGTTTACACCTTTCGACATCACTTTCGGCTTAAGGGACGCTCAATAAGTGACGGGATATTCCCGAGCTGCATAACGGCTGCCGGAATTACACACGCCATAGCAACACCCTTTCGCCATTTTTATCGCACAATTTCTTGAGCTATAGACTAAAATAAGCTTTACCCGAAGGCGTTTTGTTTGTCGGGTAAAATGGCGGCTTGGAAACGCAGACGAAGGTGTGTCAAGAATGCTGAGTCCTGATTCGTCAGTTAAGATGTCAGTCAAAATCCTGGCGATAGGTCAATTGTTTCAGTCCAAGCCAAACTCCGTCCCAAAGCAGCCGAATCAGGCCTGCAATTGAAATTCGACTATGGAATATCAGATTGTATGGATTGGCAAACCCGCCAGGTTCAACAAAATTAATAATTGCTGCAAGTCCTACCCGTCACACAACTGTCACCGAATATTTCTACGTAATTTCATTCAGTTTCTTCCATGATCACCACGACGTTGCTTGTGACTTACTAGAACGTGACTTGCTGACCTACATTTTCACTCTGAAGCACGCGATCGGCTTCGGACAACGCGTTAGTGTTAACATAAGCTAACTATTTCTTTCAAATAATAAATCTGGCATTATTGTGAAAAAAGTAAACTAAAGGAAGGAATTCTCAGCGAAATATCTTTTCTGACGTATACATGTTGTAACGAACGTTGGCACTTTCACCAAGGTGATGATATCGAGCGGGTACAAAACTCTTACTCAATTTTTTATTAGGTCTTGGCCCAAAGTACAACAAATGCAGCTGGCCGTGGTGAAAAGGGCAGACAGATAGTGAAGTGAACAGATTACAAGGTACCTAAAATACACGGCAAACGGACTGCAAAACACCGTGCCGGACGCAAAAACGCCACGAACCTGCGAACACCGTTCACTGAATCAAATACACGGGATCAGTCTCAAAAAAGACGACTCAACCACCCAAACAAGACGGCCACGGACTCACATCCACTTAGGAACACCACACATGGACCACCAAACATGGTTGACAAATAAAATGTAGAAATCGGCTTCGACAGCTGTGTAATGGGTGCGATAGTATAATTTTGATCAAAAGTTTGTTTGTACTTGTTGTGAACTGGAAAAAAATAAAACTTATTTAAATTGCTTATTTATTCTACAATTTACTGGCGTAGAGAATCTTTTCGTATCATCGAATCTCAATATTGACATTGAGAGTATTGACTTCCGTTAGCATGCTTTCCGAACTAAATAAAAACACCCGTTTTTTGCCAAAAATCACATTTTAGGCAAAGGCATGAAGGTTGATCAATAGCCTTTCTGCGTAGTACCGAGATTTTCCGTGGGTAAGCCCATGGGCGTGTACTCGGAAAATGAAAAATTTCAGGTGTTTTAGTAACACCAAATAAACGCCCGGGCGTTAATTTTGAAAAGGGGGGCGTCATATTTTCTGATACGCAAATGCCAGCATGAATCGCGATATATATTATTGTAAGTGAAACAGTCCTTCTGGGTTCGCCAACATTTTGTTCGATTTTTGTAAATGAGAAATGCCCCACAAACTGAATTTGTGACTAAAAGTTGACGCTGAAAGGGCTTTTAAGAGAAAATTTTCCAAATAAACGTCACGCTATCTGGACATATGACGCTAGAAGTTGCAACACCAAAAAAACGCTCTGGGCGTTCATTCGGCATAATTTTCTGAATAAAAGCCCATGGGCATAACTTCGGGTGGACAATCCCAGTAATAATCACTATTTCGCGCTACTTATCCGGGAAGCCAATGAGTCAGTGACGGTGTATTCGTCATGCTTTATTAGAGTGAACATTGTTTGGAGGTGCGTGTGTCGTGAATGACAGTTCGTGGCCATATTTTTTCGGATAAATGAAATCCGATCCCGTCTTTATTCGAGTCAGTGGACGGTGTTGGCAGGTTCGTGTCGTGTTTTGCAGTCTGTTAGCCGTGTAGTTTAGATACCATGGATTAGTTAGAATTGTTAAGTACTGCTTGGAATTGTTAAATTCGTCTTACAGTAGACACACCAGTGTGTGCTATAGAAATCATAGTTGAAAGAGAAAAAGGAATGGACATTAAAGTAAAAACCCTCTTTCCTCTATACATTGTGGTATTGTTTAGTTTAACCAGAGTGTAGTCATTGTGTTTATAAGTGTTTTAAACAGCGTTGCCTAAATATTGAGAGACAACGATGGATTGCCCATGTTTCTTGTCATACAAGCCTATGTTATTTTAACTTATTTAAGACTGTCTATGGAGTCCTCCGTAACAGGTTTATAATTAAAGTATTGATTATGGCACTATTTAGATGTGCACAATTTCATTTGAGGTTCGTAAACGGAAAAGTGTTGATCGTGATCTGAGACGCCTTCTTTGATCTGAAACTCCTCTTTTGCTAGCTTTACTTGGCAGAAAACTAAGATTTCTTCCATTTGCTGCAGAGGTTTACAATATTTACGATATCTACCAATTTAAATTCTGTTTGTGAATATCTAAAAAACAGAGAAAACTGAGACGTCAGTTTTAAATTGATTCACAGAAAATCTAAAATGTCTGAACTGTTGTTATTGAGTCTTAAATTTGTAATTGTTTTTGTTTACATGTATACGCGTTGTCAGGTCCATTTACTTGAAAAATGTACTTGTATTTTGCTAGTAAGTGTAGAATGCACCCTTTCATAGGGATCATGGCCTTCCCTAGTCACCTGTCAGCCAGAGCGGCACGTTCAATATAAGCCACGCATGCAAGTCTCTCTCCCCGGCCTTGACTAGATTATTTCAGTTTTCACTTTCCGCCATCATACAAGCGTTGCAGTCTGCAGCAATGATTTATTAATGTTAATCGAACTGCGTTACAACAATCCCCCCGGAGTCGTTGTTTGCAACTACTGTACAGTTCGCAGTAACCAAAGCATCATTCATGTACGCAGCAGTTGCCTTACGAATTGTAGCCTGGAACATTACAAGCGAGCAAACGTTGTAAACTTCGGCGTTGAAAGAACTTCAGTTGCAAAATCCACATCACATGTCAAACGTTTGGGCCCCGCATGCTATGAAGATTTATGGCTGGATCATTTGACTCAAATTAACGGTTTCTTGTGTCCGAGAGGTTTGGATAGTTGTCCAGGCAGTTGCTCACTGTTTTGAGCAAAATTATTTCTGTGCTTCATTTTTGTGGTAATGATCTTAAATAGAAGTGAACGTGGTCAACATTTTGGATTTTTACACAATTTTTCAAAACAACGGACTCGTATGAAAGGGGCCTGCGCGTGGTCGTCAACAATTTCGTGTTTGGCGTCCCCTGTTGAATACATGTGGCAGCACCAGTGACTCAGAGGCGGATCTACAGGGGGGGTTCAGGGGGTTTAAACCCCCCCTCGGGACAGGATCAAAAATAAAAACTGGAAAAAAATCGCCAGAAAAACGAAATTAGCTACTAAAAATCCCAAAAAATCTTACACGGGAGGAGGGAAACCCTCTCGCGACCTTCCTTCTCCTCGGCGCTACGCGCCTCGGATTCTCTCGAATCCTAAACCCCCCCTTACTGAAATCGTAGATCTGCCACTGTGACAGTGCGAGTACAGCAAAGAAATAAGTTAAACACCCGGCTGCCATCTTTCCTAGTTGTACACGCATCTCCTCGTGATAGCACAGACCATCTGTGGTGAAAGTAACATCTGACAAGGGTGTGGTCAAGACACATACTATCACCTAGGTCACCTGGAAGATTTACAAATCCACTAGATCATATTGAGGTCACAAACTGACCTTTCAGACTCCCGTTCAACGCGGATTACACTCTGCTATAAAGAGGCCAAATGCTGGGGATCGGGAAATCTACCTTTTTAGACAACAAGAACGATTGAAAGGTCTTCATTTATTGAGAACTTCGACGAAAAATCATGCACGCACCCAGCCTAAAATATAGAGGGGCTCGAATTTCTCGATGTGGGGACTTTTTACTGAATAAAATCAAGGAGGACTTAAAAAAACAACAACGGAGCCACTAGGTTCAGGCCTACGAATTGTGCATCTGCGCCGATTTCCTGTGTCCTTTGTGAACTTTTGTGTCGTTCACTCGGACTTTTTTCGCTGAGGCGGACCTTTTTGCCTAATTCGCCAAATTGGGGGGGGCTCGATAGAGTCCCCCGGGTGCCCCCGATCTGGGTGCGCCCATGAAAATTCACCCTTTTGTGTTCCAGAGCGACTCCTAGAGATGAATGCTTTCAGAGCGTATGTCCGCTGCTGCAATTTTCAATCACACGGCCAATTATTCTTTAGTCTGGAAGTCACATTAAGACTTGCCGCACACGCGTATATGACACATTCAAACCCAAGGAGAATTTTGAGGCTGTGAATGGCTTATGGTCCTCGATTTATGCACCAGGGACACTAGTTGGATCCAGTTTTGTGACAGCACGAGGAAAGTTTATGGCAACAACGGATGATAGCTCGAGAACTGTGTCGACCTGGATGACGGTTGAAAACTGCAGTGTATTAGAGAGTGAATCGTGTGTCCTACAGGGAATGAATGAAAAACGTGGGACAACTAAAATTGACCTATCGCAAGCTCCGCCCCCTTACGAAATGTCGACGAACAAACAATGAGTTCTACCTGGTAACGTCTTGTTTGTCTGGTAAAATGGCGGCTTGGAAAGGAAGGTATGTCAAGAATGCTGCGTTCTAACTGGTCGGTTAAGCCGTCACCCAAAATCCTGGCGATAGGTCAGTTGTGGCCAAGCCGACTTCTGGTAGTTTAGGCACACTGAAAAATCTTAATCCTGGTGTTTGTATTTACTGAATAGTGTCACAAAGTCAAGCTCACAGCATTAAGAATAAATTCACTACGGCGATTCCATTATCGACTAATATGTTTACTAGTGGTAATATTCTGGAATTCCGTGAGTATATGAAGGAAAAAGTACTAGTTTCTGATTTAGCAAAGGTGAAGTCTGTGACTGTCCAATGAACAGGATCAGAGCTCAAACTCCTTGTCAACTGGCAACTGTTGCATGTGACATGTCACTCTATGCGGGTACCTATATATATATATATATATTTATATATATAGCCATATGAGGCTGTTGCTGTTCGACTCGCAGTTTGGGATTTGATTTCACGAAAACTAAAGGCAGCTGTTTTACTGTACGAGACGGTTTCAACAGAGTGAAACTGAAGTATGCCAATTACTGAAAATGAACTCATGTCTACTTTTATAATAAGGAATCGATAATTATATTCCTTGCAGCCCAGTTTGTTCATAACATCGCGATTTAAATAGGCAGCTCCGAACAGTGAATCATGAGACGAATCCTACGCTAACATTTGGGATTTTTTACCCCACCGCTTAAGCGAGCCTAAGACAGACTGAAACTAAACCGACGCAATCGATTCACATAGAAATGCTCGTCGCTTAGCCGTGATTCTAAAGAAAATCTATTCGACAATTTCTCTTATAATGCCTCGACTCTAAAAATTCAAAGATGGCAATTATTTACTTTTAAATTTTAAAAAAAGTCATGTTAGTCTTTTGCCTTAATATTTGGTCGGTTTTTGACTTTGAAACTCGTACGCTAAACAGACGCGTTGGTTTACGACCGCAATTATCTCATCCAACACTTTCAGCCAAGCGCATGAATAACAAGTAGTTCCCTTCAATCTGTGACGGTACCATCAAGTCTTTGACCTGCGTAGGACTTCGCTGAATACTCTGGGGGTAAACGGCGCACGCTTTCTCGTCCGCTTGCGTGCAAATCTTGTTAACGTAAGTTTTACCTAATGATTCGGTATTGTGAGAGGCGGAAAGGGCAAAAATTGTGAAAAAAGAAAACCAGCCCTGTTTTATAAATTCAACTCCATTTAACAAATTCAATCCTAAATAAAATACCACTAAATCCTATTATGTAAATTTAATACCACTTAAAAATCATTCCTGTTCTGTAAACTCAATTCTACGTAAAACAACTCTGTTTAGAAGAGAACCTGTTTCGGAGAATGGAGCGTGTTTTTTTTTATAAAACCGGCCTTGTTTCGTCAATCCTGTCGGCGATTCCTGAAACTAATCCCACCATGAAAGGTCGAGGCCCGCATCAATAATAACGCTGCTCTTTCCACCTTAGGCAGATCCAAAAGCCTTCGAGACGAATGGTCAAGCTTGTAACTATATATTTACATCGTAAAAACCGTCTGAAAGAATCTGTTCTTGAATATTTTTAATCTCATTGACAACGAGCGCCATTTTCAGTCACGTAATATACTAGTTTCATTTCCCTCGGACAGGACTTGCAAAATAGAATCTCCAAGACAGAAAACTTACTATTTAAACACGATCGATTTTACGCGCTCGGTTTACGAATGTTGACTGAATACCCGTAACGGAATTGGATTAATGCGTGTAACATGAATGTTTAAAACAGCGTTTGACTTTATAAAAGCATTGAATCTTCTAAACGGGGTGGATTTTATTGAGCTGAATTGAATTTTCGAACTAAGATGAATTATCAAACAGAATTGATTTTTATTTTAAATTGGACTGAATTATTTAAATAGAATTAAACTTATGAAACAAGATTTAATTGTATTTTAAATGGGATTGAATTAACTAAATAGAGTTGAATTTACAAAGCAGGGTTGATTTTCTTGTTTTTCACAATTTTTGCCCTTTCCTCCCCTCACACGGGGTGCTTACCGGATAATTTTAAGCATGCGTATATTAACTTCCTGGTTAAAAATAACCAGCGGACGGACAATAAAAACATTCGCTGAGCCGAAGGCTTCACAGATCAGTCACGACAGAGAGTGTGAGCCCTGGGAACCAGGGTTATTTGTGAGGGTACATTTTTTCTACCGGAAATTGGCCTCGTTGTTACAACTGTGTAATCGTGTAGAATACCAAATGCTGACATGCAATTTTTCTGTAGGACTCTCAGAGCAAAAAAAATATTTTCTTTGAAGACGTAGTGTAGTATGTGGCCATTTGGCACGTGAGCCAAAACTAGCGGATAGGGTGTTCTATCAAGAGACCTCAACGACGTCATGTATTCTTGCAAAGTGGATCGATAAATCGCAATAGAAAGGAGCTCGGTTAGTCTTAAAAGGAACTATTTTCAGAACGGTGCTGTAATGAAGTTTGACACTTCTCCAAGCGATCTTTAATTACACAGAACACATTTTCGACAATTCAAAGGCGCGTGTAACTTAAGGCCCTGAAGACTCTAATAGAAGACAACTGTGCTTTAAATCTAGTAATTGAATTGATCAATTGGTTTCCGAGCTCGTTTTTTTGCTACTCCTAAATTGAAAAGAAAAATATTGGCCGTGAACTTAACTGAAACCAGGTACGAAGTATTGTTGGCATTCGTGTCAAAAGCAATAGGCCGTGGGGGAAACTATTTTAGGAATTAAGTCAGTCGCGACACAAGTTAAAACTTAGATAGTGGAAGAAGTCACGACTTGTATCGGATTTTATCTCCTACTTTCCATGGTTTGGTTTTATCACAGCCAGATACCGTTGGTATATTCATATTTGAATGCGTTGGTAAGAACTTGCACGGTTATCATATTCATACATGAAAAAGCTGTTTATGTATTGCCGGAAGTAAAACTGATGTACTGTTAGTATCGCTATTAATACTTACTTCAACAGTTGTCATTTCCAGAAATAGTTTTCTTACTGTCAGGCCATCGCAATTGCAATTGTCGTCATCACCACCACTCCCTTTATCACTGTTGTCGTCGTCATTGATTACTGTCGTCGTTGTAGTAATCACGCCGTCATCACCATCGCCACCTCCAGCACCATCACCGTTGTTGTCGTTACCACTATCGTCGTCAATTTTATCGTCGCCATCGTCATCAAAGCTAATTTATAAAATTGGGTTATTTTTGTTGTTGTTGTTGTGAGAGCGTTTTCGTTGTTGAGGGGCCTACCTCATGTGAAATGAGCCATATTTATATTTTGTTAATCACATACTTTTGAACACCACTTCTTTGGTTCTCATTTTATCAAAATTCGAAGTCCAGTGGCAGCTAAGACTCTGGCCAGACACGTTGCCACAAAGTGCATTTTTTGTATTAACGAGACTTTGTTACTGACCTAGTTCACACAGGAGTTAAATTCTGATCTCCGTAAACCACGTTGGTGAATTGTTTGCCAATAAAAATTCAAAACATGACCATCAGGCGTGTACAACCTTTGGTAAAAACTGGCCTGAACGGGTTCTCTTTAAAGGCCTCGTAATGCTACATGTATAGGTGACAGAAGAAGTTGTATGGATATTTGAAAATAGAAAAATACAACACGAAAGCTTACTCTAACATCCAGACATTCATTCCAATCGTGGCCTATGGTGCAAGTATATGCATTCAAAACTTGAGCAATGAAGCACTTGAAAAAAAAGGAGTGGTTACCGACTAAGGTCGGGATCGTCCCGCTGTTCCCTGGTCCCTATATTATCCCGCCCCCGTATTCCCCAACCGATGTTCCTCCTATGTTTCCCCGTCCCGATGTTTCCCCTACTCGTTAATTCAATTTATGCGTTTGAAGGGTAATATTTTGGTGCGCCCCAGGTGCATGGATACGTGCGCCGAAACGGTAACGAAAAAAACTAACTTAAAAAAAACGCATTGTATACGCCGCATGGTTGGGCTTGCGTCTTGAGTACTTATGTAACAGCAAGTAAACCAATTTATCAAATATGAGTAGCTCATTTTCGACTTTACGACAGCGATTGTTAAGTGCAGCAACACTGGAAAACGTTTACAGCTTGATAAAATAGCTATAATTGATGAATATTCTTTTGTTCTTCTTTATTACAATAAACAAGAATTAAACACAAAAGAATAGTTATTTATTGGAAAACTGCAGGGTAAAGTAACACAAATGAACACAATATGAAGAAAATATGGATATGGCCCAGGGAACATCGGGGCGGGGGAACAGAGGGCCGGGCAAAATAGGGACAAGGAAACATCGGTTGGGAACACAGGGACGGGAGAATATAGGGATTGAGGAACAGCGGTACGAACTCTTAAGTTTGGACGTTGTCCTTGACAGATATTTGCCAATTGACGTCGCATCAAGGTCGCAAGGTATTGTTTAATTTACGAGATCCATGTGACGGGCGTAAGCGCGGCGCATGGTTATCGCATATGGGACACTTCCATTGTTTTCCTTTGTTGCGTCTTTGTTGGACATAACAATACAGGTCGCCTGGATGTGGGACACATCAGCCCCTTACAGAAATATATATATATATATATGCCATTATCTTTATAATAAGAAAGAAAACAAAGTGAACAATGGATACGCTTATCTATTGCTATCTAGTTTCCCGTAGGTTAAAGTATATGTGAATAAACTAACGTTTAAGTTGGCTTTAGTGTTCAAATTAAAATGCGTTTCGCGACAATAAGGTGATATTGTGACGGTAGCCTACGTTTACGATACACGTGCGTCTCCGGCAGCACAAAATTATTGAAGCTCTTCCCGATGATTATCAATTGGAAACTAGTAAAACCAGCTTGTGTTTCTGCTTAAGTCGCTTGTAAACACGAGAATAATCTTATTCTGAAATCATGCACTTCCTCACTTTGTTTGCTGTTGATGCCTTTCCCGCATTTTATTGCGAATCTGCCTCATGCCCCCTCTTGTGCAGTACGCGCATGATTTTGTTGATCAAATTTGAGCACGCCCTTTAACAATGTTCTTTGCCGCTAACTCCAGTGATTTACAATCAAAATAAAACGATGTTGTGTTAGCGTCGATCGAGTGGACTTAATAGTTTTGATAAGATTCCAAATTTGCTTTAATTAATTAAGTGTGGTGGTTTAAAAAAACTGTTGATCTACGTAACTAACCGTGTTTGCTGGTTTATCCGCAGTCCAGGAGTTAAATGCGTGTTGACATGGAAGCTGTAACTCGCAAACTTTCGCAGCAAGGTGTAAAGAGCCTAAGAACGTGCAAATTGATTTACCCTTTTGAGGACATTTTTTGGTCAGTTTGTTCGTTTTCTATGAAGGGTATTTTGAACATTTTAGTAGACGTTTTTGGAGCCGATTAAGTCAACAAAAATTGCAATTTTACAAACCTGAAATGTGATACTACGAATAACTTGCACAACGCAAAGAAGTCGTGTCTGATTGGTTGAAACGCTGTAGTATTAGGTTTACCTTCAACAGTATTTATGGCATCAGTGCAAATGGGACTGAAATTGGGCGGCCGTCTTTGCCTTTGAGCGCAATTATCAGAGGGCGAGACCACAGCTTGTTTGAACTGGCTGGCATTCCGCTTTTAGGAATTGGTATTTATATTTGTTATATTATCACTGAAGTCGATCAAAAGGTGCAAAGTACCTTTTAACAAAAGTAAGAAGGAATGCCAAAAATGTCTTATACAAATTCGCGTGTGATAATATGAACATCACTCAAAGAACATGCTTTCCGTTTGTTTTTTTTACATTTACATAACATCCTATATTCAGTGTCGCATCGGTATTTGAAAATTCATGCCAAAAATCCATTCATTAAACCTAATTTTTTACGACCAAAGGAAGTGCTGGAATTTTTATGAATTGTTGTCAATTAAAGTCACCCCGATTTTAATTTAATTTCCCTTATGAGTTTAAAAAGCAGGGAAATTTCCTTAATCGAAAGATATTAAGTTCCACGCTTGTCCGATCTTGACCCATGAGCTGCCTACTTGTGCCATTTTCGAATTCGCAATTTTAGAGGTGGCCGACCCCAATAAACTCTGAAGCGTTATCTAAGTTTAGTAGCTATCATGGCAAGGATTATTACGAGACCGATGATATGAGAGTGAAAGGCCTAATTAGGCTTTCGTTTTAGCACGCCAAACGGGGCGAAATGGAGCTTTGATTTTTTGGTAAATTTGAACATGTAGATGTTTTGCTTACATTGCTTTGGATTAAACGTGCCACTGAAATAGAAATGCGTGAGTACCGAATTATACGTATAATCTTTCAAATACATTTTATGATGCAAAACATATCACTAAAATTGAAATACGTATGTATCGAATCATACGTGTATGAAAAATCTTATGATACGTTCTGTGATACAAAATGTATCACTGAAATTATCTATTATCTTGATTATTGCGCATCATGTCTCGCCGTGTCCATTTAAGGCTGCATTTGCCACAGGCTGACTAGAAAACGAAATTTAATTAAACCTGTTACTAACCGGTCCCATAATATTCCATACCGTGATAGGGTTCCAATTCCGTTACCAATTCAAATCCCAAGTAACGCGTACATGGCTCATTTTCGCATTCTTCAATACTAGGGATGGTCACCCCCAAAAAACCTTGACGCGTTTTCTTCGGTCGTAGATAGTTTCGATGATCTTGTAGGTAACGTAGATGGGTCGTATCACAGTAAGGAGTAATGTGAGCTCGACTTCATGATAGTAAAAGGCCGTATATTGTGTTTTCGCTTTTATCCAGCTAAACAGAGCAAAATTCAGCTTTAGCTGACAGAAACTCATAATAATAAAACCTCTGGAATTGCAAAACGTAAAGTTAACAGGAATGGCGTTAAGACACGTTATTAGTAAATCTCCTTTTCATCGTTCCGTTTATAGCCCCATCAAATTTGAAACAACCTCGTCGTATTGAACTACGAATTCAGAGGTGGTTGAGACGTAACACTGTATCCGTACAGTGTAATAAAACTTGCTGGCGTTCGAATACACGGAGGCCAGAAGTACATGCACTCTGACATCCATTTTAATCTGTTCCTAACTCACTCAAAATGATGAATGGTTTTAATTTTGCGCTAACAATAGATTTTCTTTGATTTTGTGCCCTCGAGTTACCCTTTGGTATTATGGACACGCGCTAGCTGTCCCGCTTATTCGAATACGTGCGAGACGCGAAAGGTATTCCTTACAGATCGAAGTGGAACTCGAAACGCGTTGTCTGAGAATAATTAGCTAATCACAATGGACAACATGCTTTGATGTGCCCGTAAACAAAATAGTAAACACTTACGAAGCAGGAACAATAATCAGCACAATAAAGAGATAAATTACAATGAATTACAGAATTGTAAAATTACGGATAATGAAAAAAGGCGGAATATTGCCTATGTCAGTCATGGACTCACAACTAGCATGACTATTACTTTGGGACTCGTAAGCGTTTCGGTTTTATTATGATTTTGCTTTTGTTCATGTGCTACTAATTTTCGATTTTTTTCGAAAAAAAATAATACAATTTCTGGGCCATTAAAACACTTTTACTTCTTCACGATAGTACTCATGTCGTGGATGGAACTTAGGGAAATTTGGCAAAATGAAATCGTCTCTTACATGTAGTTTGCAGCAGATTTTTTAGTGTAGTTTCGCTTTAAAGCTACAAGTTGAACATTCATGTCCAGAATAGAACGTTTCTTGTGTAATGCACGCCAGTGTTGGCTTACGTGCTGAATAGCAAGTTGACCGCTACGGATCAAAAATGTCCAAGTTCAACGTAAGATAAAATTGGATTGAAAAGCGTTAGTAGTTAAAGCCAGACGTCCTATAAGTATGAGCTTCATTTCGACCCCAGCATGACACGGAAACTGTAGATAAACCAAAAGTGAGAGAATTGGTTACCTTGCCCCTTACGAGCGCATGGTGATAAGTCGTGGGCAATGCACTCCTACTAATTAACTGTACAGCCTGTGTTCGAACCCGGTGTTTGAGGCTGTGTGTTTGAGGGGTTTGCAGCTTCAATAGTTAGGTAAAACGCACGCCCTTACTCGAAAACCTTAGTCACCAGCACAGTTTATGATAATAAATCCCTGTAGTTTTTGTCGAATAGATGACTTATCAGTTAACTGCGCTTAAAATGCTTGGCTATTTAACAAATGGGATTTAGTTTCCACACTAAAGCGCTGGATTGTTACCGCTGACGTCGTGAGTTAGAGCCCGGTGCTGATCTCACGTTGTTCTCATCGATTAATGAAACAGACACTGAACTCTGTTCATTCCCATTAACATAGTCTGCTCAGTCAACAAGTGTGACCAACGCTTTAGACAACTTTCAAGTCGATTAAAATCGATGACTATGGGGAAAAACAGCGGGTACAGCTTCAATCACAAAATCATTTTCAGACACAGAAATTTTGACTAATGTTGGGCTGAGTGGCATGAACGGAAACATCTCACGTTGGAAGCAAGTTTGTTCAGGTGTTTTGCTTGTAATACATGGAGATATCTCGCGAAACCTTGCGTCTTCGCGAGATCGTCTCGTCTGCGCAACGCGGCATGCCTGCTTTGTTTTCAGCAAGCAAATTGGATAAAATCCTCAAAACAAGTAATCGTATCCTTTAAGATGGTAACAACCCTTTTTGCGAGAAGAGAGAGTTATATTTTATCGTGACAAATTATCCGTCTCGAATTTTTGACGATTTTTGTAATTGTACCACTTCAAGCGAAAACGTCAAGTTACATGGGTACTTTTCAAAGTGTTAAAGCTTGTCGAGAAGTACTTCCTACATAATTATGTTCATTAAAATTCATTAATTCACTTGCAAGCTGTTGACAAGCCCACTTCGGTGTGATATATTTATATATAGCTATACAATTCTAGTAAATGCGTAAGCAGGCTTAGCAGACCTGTTTCAGTTTAATGGTCGTCATAATTCATTTAAAAGTTAAAACCCATGGGTAGTATGACGAAGGTGAAATCACGTTTAAACTTCAGCAGTGTAAAAATCGATGGAAGTCGTACAGTTAAGAAATGATATGACTAAACGACATCTACTGTTGCCATGTTTATGTTGTTTGAAAAAAATAGATAGAACTGCCCAATGAATGCTAACAAAAATCTTCAGTTGAGAAAAAACAATTAATTTCATTTTTTGATAACATCTGAGCTTCTGTCGTTTTGCATTTCAGCTGAAATTGGGAGTTGATGTAACCTGGTTAGTCAATGATGCTTTTAATAAATGAAAATACCTGTGAAACGTCGCTTTCCAGTAGAGAAAGGCTGCAAAGGAAAACGAGAAATCTTCCCAGTGTTGGAGTTTGAGCTGACTGCACTCTTTTTCGATGTAAGCTGTCCTGTAAGAACGTGTGCCCGTGCAAGTTCATTTGCTGTGGACAATGTCACTTACCTCACAAGCTTGGTCGCCTCTAGGTGATAACCAAATCGTGCCAAACCGAAAGAAAGTGTCCGTATGCACGTGGATCTCTAGTCTTTGCCATTTAAACAGATAGAACAGTCCACTCGCAGGGATGAGCAGGTTAGTAAAGGTAGTTCGACATGTTAGTTGCGTAAACTGTCATTCTTGGATGTCTGGGTTGCTTCACAACATCTACAAAACTTGTTAAATGAAACCCTGGGAAAAAGGATAGGTCTGAGCTACGGACTGTTGGTCGCGAAGCATTTATCCTGGCTTGGCTTTTAAATTAATATCAAATATAATTTTCCTGATGCACAGCCCATGTTGACCCAAGCTGGCTGGATTGACTAATTCTGGCAAGAGTAGTGCAGTTTGAAAAATCGACATCTGACGTTGAATAGGTTGGAATTGAGGCTCACTTCCTAGAACTTTGGGAAATCCATAAATGCATATTTGCAAAATATTCGCCATTTGCAAGTGGAGTATATATGAGATGATTATAATATAATAAATGAGAATATACACAGACTATTCGTTTAGAAATAGCAATCTTACAATCTACTGTGTTGTTACGCGGCCGACTTGGCTACACTGGCGACGGATAGAAACAGGATCAAAACCTATGAATTGGAAGGTTTTGGATCAGTGAGTACGTACGATATAAGTAGCAAACAATTGTACACCAAGTCATCAGAGATCAGAAGTACGTGTTTTCACTTATATCTGCTAACGAACGTATTGTCTCCGCCAACAACAACCGGCTGAAACCATTGTTGTCTCCTAATGGCGTAGTACATGTAGATGCCGATCGGTGCATTTCTCCGTTTAGCTGACTAGTAACGAAAAACAAATTAAACCTTTTAGGCTACTCTCGCAAAATCCGTCTCATGACAATCGGTCTCATGGCAGTCCTTACTGTCACAGTTCTATTTCCGTAACCAATAATAACAAAATGATGAGCGACGGAATGAAACCCTTCAGTTTATTGGATTTGGCCAACCTCTCATCTGTCAAACCAAAATGGCGCACGTACACATTGCCTGTGATTTGAGTTGGAAACGGAAATAGAATCCTGTCATGGTAAGGAACATTTTGATACCGATGATGTGAAAAAATCCCAATTCAATTTTCGTTGTTTAGCCAACTGAACTGGACGAAATGCAGTTTTAAATTCGCGTTAATTAGTGAACAGAAAGCAAATCGACATTTGTTAATAGCAAACTTCAACGTCTTTGACAACAAGCCGACATCGACGATCTAAATTTAGATTAACGAACTAATTACGTAACAACTCAACTTCATTTGGATTTACTGAATAATGCTTCGTCACTAGTATTCACATTTCACAAATTAAAAAAGAAACGTGCTTTTCATCCGCATTAAAGTGGCCGCGGTAAAAAAATCATTGCGCTCAAAGATTGCTAAAACAACTTAATTATCTCAGTTATCACGAATATTGAAACGACTAATTTCATGGTTGCGAAGAACTAAAAATACCATTTCACGGGCCACCTCATATTCTTTTTCTCTCTACGTTTCTAACCCAATTGTCATTTTAATTCAATTAAAATTACATAATCATAGTACAGTTTGAAGATAAAATAAACACCTGCGACCAACACAGCAGATCGAGTTCTGTTTTTACAAAGAATGTCTCTGAGAAGAAAGTTTGATTTCAGTTACAATTCCGGAGCAAAATTCTGCTAATCTGACAGGAAATATCCCGCAAACAACAAATAAATTGTTGACGCTTAATCATCCGGAACACATCGGATATTTTCATAAGCCTCGAATTTTCACTCGGAGGTGTTTCATACCTGCACATCCGTGCATGTTAATCGATATAGTGACTTTCATATGGAGAATGCTATGGAACGTGTCAGGACACCCCAGAGCATTCTGGGATTGCGGATCTCAGTATTATTCTAAAGTAATGATTGGTTTTTGCCATTGTAGCCAACATTCATAGATTTACCTAAGTTACTCCGTTTTACAGTTTCTGTTAACTAAAGTATTATAGTCGTTTTAGACTCTGTTTTCATATCTTTATAGTTAGATGATTTATCTTTATATACTGCATTATATTATAATAAATCTGATGGTCTGTTTACGTGGACAAAATTTCAGTGCAAACGTGAGTAAGTTTTGCACACGTGTAAACATATTTACCCAATCATACGTTCATGAGACTTCATAAAACTAATACCTGTACGCTCTTTGCACATTTTCTAAAGAGCTATCATCGTGAGTAGGCTGCTTTTAGCGAGAAAGACGAGTTTTCTACATTGTTTATCGATTGGGTTGATGTTTGGGTTGTCATCAGAGTGAACTTTGTAAGGAGACTTGTGGGAGAATGTTATAAAATGAACCTTTGAAAATGACCAATGGGTTAAAATTTCCGAATCACGAAAGGGACATGTTATATGTTACGAGATGAACTTCAGAAAAATAAATTTGCCCAGTTCACCGTAAACAGAGGTCGAAATTTTCTTCGGGTCCTCTAAAAGATCTTTAACACTATTTCTTTCCAAAGTGAAAGCAGGTATATTGTCACGTCGTCACTCGATGACTGCCTGCGTTCGTGGGCATTTTGAAGTGTGAGGGTTTCCTTTATTATTGAAACGTTCTCGACTGACCAGTGCCAGGGTATAATCTTTTTACTCGAAATCTAAATTATTTTTGGCATTTTTTATGCTAGTTTTGTGCAAAATCACGACAAGTGTCTATTATTGTATGCTCGAGTGAACAATGCTTTACGTGGACAACTGTCTAATCATAGTTTGCACTTGATGACCTTGGCAGTAAGGCTAAAATGTCGAGTCTGAACTAAGGGTCAGCAAATGCGAATTTGGACTAGAAATTCATTCTATGCATAAACCGTAACGTACTCAAGCACAGACCCTAAATTTATCATTTCTAGGTTCAGTGAATTTAGTTTGTTTGTATTTGTGAACATGGTGGGAATGAAGAAAGTCCACACTTTTGCAATCTGTAGGAAATTTGCTTTCACAATCTAGTGTTGAGTTATATCTAGACTTGCCAAGGGAGGAGGTAGTTTTGGGATGAAAATTGTTCATTTTGCGTTTCTTTTCACCTTTTTGGAATCTCGCGTCCTTTTTCGAATGAAATGAAAGGACCAAAATAAGAGACAGCATAAAGTGTGTAGCAGTTTGATGTGAAACGACTTAAGACTTTTTATTTTGTTCGCAGAATTTTCGACAGAGTGGAAGACAGACGTCGAGCCGAGTGACATGTGCACAGGCAGGCAAAACCCGGTGAGAACTGGCGAAGATACACGAAGCACCTTCGAGGGGAATCCGGAACTCCTCGGGTATTTACGTAGGCTCAAGTTATCCTCGGAGGCGTTTCATACGTGCGCATGAGCAGAATTCAATCATGTTCAGGAAAAGTATTTGGACAGGAGACGTAGATTCAGTCCGGCTCACAGGTCTCAAATGACAATACGTGATTTTAAGTTTCAATCGTTTGCAGGGGCGGATCCAGGATTTTGAGCCGGGGGGCAGGGCAGAGTATTAGCCAGGATTTTGCCCGTCAAGCATTCGCAACCCCGAATTGCCAAATAAAATCTAGCCATGAGAATTTTAGGGGGGGGGGGGCATGGCTCCCATGGCCCCCTGTAAACCCGACACTGGTTTGTCTGCATGTACTGTTACTCTTGTTCAAGGCTATTATCGCAAGAGTATCCTACCCTCTGCACAGCGCCACCTATACTGAAAAATGGTCCTGTGGAAACATGATGAACGACACACGAAATTCCGTGTGTGAGCATCAGTGCGCATGCTATGGTAGGAAGTATACCGACTACATCACCACCACTTGCACACGCCTTTATGCACTGTACTTGCTTGAGCTTAAGCTACGGGATCGGGGTTTCCTTGATTTTGTTTACTTCGATCACTGCCCGTTTTAATCATGAATTGCAACCATTCAAGTCAAAGGTGGCCGCCACACTGCGTAACAGTAAACTGAAAGGGGTTTCCCCAGATTTCAACCAATGGGAATGACGTCAGTTTCATTACTTTAACCGACGAAAAGCCATGTTAAACAACATTCGACAGTGCTACCTTTTGTAGGTCTGTGAAAGAGTGTAAAGAGTATCCTGACTCATTCGACTTCGCTTTTCGTTTTGAGTCACATGGCTTCTTGAACATGTGCATGCGCAGATATGAAACACCTATCTCAGAGTGATAATTTTCGCGGCTACGAAAATATCCGCGGTGTTCTAGATGCTCTGGAACATAATTTGATGCTGCGAAAATACCCGAGGTGTTCCAGATGGGTGCTTTTTACATGGGCGGCGCAGCAATGAAAAAAGTAGGGGGGGGGGGGCTAAAGACCCCCAGCCCCCTATGGCGCGCCGCCCATGTTTTAGCACTCGCGAAAAGAAGGATAGCCCTGTTCAGACAAGTTTATCCAACCTCGGTTTTATGTTCATGTTTTGTAACCTGACTCAAAACAAACTGGGCTGGCCACAAGTACTTGATATCGTAATGTATTAAAAGCGAAGCACGTGTTCTATTAACACTCTTTTACATGCAAGTGTCTTGATTTGCAGACTGGACGGCCATCTGTCGAAACTATCTGAGAAAAATTGGTTTATTTCAATTTAAATAATGTCGAGTGCCAAAAAGGATTGATTTTGCGCTCTCTTTACTGCGTACACTGGAAGCGAGCTCACAAGCCGTTTCTATGGAATCCCAATGCGGAAGAAATTCAACACAGATTTACACTCCAAGATCATGACAATATCATCAACATTTAGAATGTTGTTAAGATTTTTAAAATCTTTCCAACATTTTACTTAAATCTTGTCAACATTTTAAAACCCTTAACAACATTGTAAAAATCTTGCCAACATTTTACTTAAATCTTGTCAATATCTTAAAAACCTTGCCAACATTTTCAAAAAAATCTTGCCAACATTTTAAACATTAATAAAAATGTCAACATTTTAAAAATCTTGTAAATCTTGTCAATATATTTTAAATCTTGCCAATATTCTATAGTCTTGACAACATTCTACCCCCCCCCCACATCAAGATTCTATGGGCAAGTCGCTTCGCGCATATCACGTGACATACACAAACCTAGCGGCCTTGCGAGGGAACTAAAAAGCAGCCGATACCCGTCTGAAAGTTCGCGCCAAAAGTAGAAAGTCGACTGTTTGTTGTTTTTGTGGTATTTCATTTCGTAAGAATGGAGTAATTATAATAATTGCATTCTGTGCCAGTCAGAATGTTTGCGCACTAGTCCTTCAAAGACGAAAATTGCGCACGCATCCTTCTTCAACAAGCGTACGTCAACCACAAACAGTAACTCTCGCAGACCACGGCTAAAAACTCCCGGCCCCCTCGCGATGGGCGGGACAAGCCAAACACAATAACAGCACCAATACAACCGTGTACAGGTTTTACGCTGGTCACTAGGTGTGCCAAGCCAGGAAGTCCCACTTACGTACTCGCAAAATACTCGAACACTCAGGTTCGCTCTTTGTTTGTCCCTGTTCCTTCAACAAACATAACGCCGCTAGGTAGACGAATTGCCCGATGTTTACGCAATTGGCGAAGGCTAAGAAACAACACCTGGGCGCTGCAGAAACTTCAGGGTAAAGCACTCCATCCGTTCGAACGACCAACCCAGGAAAAATTTTCTGCCCCACATTCTCAAAAACAGAGGCAAAACTCCTCACAGAGGAAGTCCAGGCCCTTATCAACAAAGGCGCGACCGCTCCAGTAACACCCAATGGGGTATGTCACAAGATTGTTGAGACCCTCCCATCGCCACAAATTTTGTTTGTTACCCTGACCACAGACAACATGTGCTGAGGCGGTGATGAGATTTGGCCCTCGTTTCGAGCATGACCTCAAGGAATTTTGCTTGTAATGACTGGTGGCCATCATGCCCCAGTACAGTCCTGGGTGTTTTCCAACTTTTCATTACAAAGTGCTCCGAGCTCATGGCGCGTTTCATGTCCAACCAACAATTTTGAATGTGTTCCCTATTGAATACACCCAGCTGCTAGAGTGCAGACAATTAGCTTGTGCAGTAGGTGTAACACAAGTTAGCAGTGGCGGAATTAGAGGGGGGCCAAAGGGGCCATGGCCCCCNCAGGAAGTCCCACTTACGTACTCGCAAAATACTCGAACACTCAGGTTCGCTCTTTGTTTGTCCCTGTTCCTTCAACAAACATAACGCCGCTAGGTAGACGAATTGCCCGATGTTTACGCAATTGGCGAAGGCTAAGAAACAATACCTGGGTGCTGCAGAAACTTCAGGGTAAAGCACTCCATCTGTTCGAACGACCGACCCAGGGAAAATTTTCTGCACCACATTCTCAAAAACAGAGGCAAAACTCCTTACAGAGGATGTCCAGGCCCTTATCAACAAAGGCGCGACCGCTCCAGTAGCAACCAGTGTCGATTAATTTGTAAGTGTGGGGTATGCCACAAGATTGTTGAGACCCTCCCATCGCCACAAATTTTGTTTGTTACCCTGACCACAGACAACATGTGCTGAGGCGGTGATGAGATTTGGCCCTCGTTTTGAGCATGACCTCAAGGAATTTTGCTTGTAATGACTGGTGGCCATCATGCCCCAGTACAGTCCTGGGTGTTTTCCAACTTTTCATTACAAAGTGCTCCGAGCTCATGGCGCGTTTCATGTCCAACCAACAATTTTGAATGTGTTCCCTATTGAATACACCAAGCTGCTAGAGTGCAGACAATTAGCTTGTGCAGTAGGTGTAACACAAGTTAGCAGTGGTGGAATTAGAGGGGGGCCAAAGGGGCCATGAAACCTCCTAAAGCTCTTCAAAATTCCATTTGATAGTTCAGGGGTGCGAATTTCTGACGGGCAAAATCCTGGCTAATACTCTGCCCTGGCCCCCTGACTCAAAATCCTGGATCCGCCCTTGCTAAGAATAAGAAAGTAAGACAATTCATCACTACCACAACACTGTATTCCATTCTGATGCTCCCTCAAATATAATTTTAGTAGACCTACATTGACAACAAAGTATCTGCAGAAGGCAGAGCGTAGCCTGTGCAGTAGCCTACACTGCAGATGACAGCGGCATAGGGACTGCGATCGAGTTGTCCTCCAACCGTGAACAGAACACACAAAATGAAAGACGATGTATCATATTTTGAATAGCAAATCATCCTTACATTACTGAATCCTTAGTAAATGTTAAAACTGACACGTATGGGGGGTTTTCGAGGATGAATTAGTGCAATTTATCGCACTGCAAAATGCGCCCTTCCCATTGTTCTCACGCTTCCTACTTGACTGTTGCTTATTCACCACTTGGTGGCGCTAGTGGTAGCGATTACGATGAACTCACAAGTGAACTCTCCTATTGTACTACACTCCTTGATTAAACCAAGCATATACGTGTTGTTATGTAGGTGATTTAATGCAATTAACTTCAATTTGTCGCCAAGTTCAATATGCATATACGTGTAGGAAGATTAAGGCAGTTGCACGTGTTTGAATTTGGATTTATATACATGTGCAAATTTAAGTATCGGTGACAGGTGCATACTTAGTCATCATTGACACCTGCTTTTCAGTCACCGTCTTCAGTGTTAACCTACTTGCCAGATGTACCTTATGCAACAAAATACTCTTGCCTTCCACTTGTAATAGTCCATGCAGTACAGGGTACATGTATCACTGTTGCAACTGCCGTGTCTGTCGTGACATGTCTGTCTTTCTGAAGTACAACTGCAACTATATACAGCAAGTAGAGCTTGGTACTGTGGACGTGGCCAGTGTTACTGTAGAGGTGCCGACTTTCCATCCAAAGTTGGCTTTTCATTTATTTTACGGTGTACATGTATGTCAGTGGTCATCTGCCTTACACAGCAACATCTGAAGATACATGTATGGCCAGAGTTTCGCCCACGGTAGAAGTCGACACGGGCATCATTCATTGTTTGACAACTCTTCTGCCGATACAAATGAACTGTAAGAAGAATGCATACGAAGTTTCCCGAAGCTTAGCGTGGGTAGCACAGACTCTTCCAATACGTGGTCGAGCTCTGAAATGCTCAGAGTATGAGAACCCCCAGCTTTCCATTTCCAAAGAGACCAAACAGTGTCGTGCACAACCTGACTTTGTGTGAATTTCGATAAGTTGAGTGCACTTGATAGGGCCTTATCTCTGAACTGTTCCATTACATCCGAAATACTACCATTCCACTTCTCCCTTTGAATGTTGGCGTCAACTGACATCTGTGATGTCCCATGAACAAAGGGCACGAACACGTCAGAGATGTCATTGAGAATTCTGATAGTGTGGGCACCTTCTTCCACCACTTTCAGCATTTACCTATAAAGTGTGACGTTTGCATCAGTATGAGGAAATACACAGAGGCTCTTCTTGACTCGCTCGACGTTGCACGGCAGGGACTAGCTGCATATAAATAGAAGGCTGTTAACATAGTGTTGCTTAGAATATCAAAGGAAGTGTGTTTGGGGTTAGCAAGACTTCCTTAACTTTTCCTCGTCTCATAGTCCTTTGTTTAGGAATTTTTGTGACCACGTCTGTCAAGCACAATAGTTTTCTTACCAGCGGTAACAAAACATATCAACGTGAAAATGTTCACGATCATTATTCACCTTTGTCTACGAATGAAAGTCCGTCCTTAATTAATGGGAATCACAAGTTGGCTAAAGGAGAAGTGTAATGAAGTGTGGTTTATTCAGGACCCGTGGTCAACTGAGCTATCGTCCTGCACCGAACTCGCTTGTTCCGTCGGGGTTCATGTTGTAGCCTACGCGAACGCATCAGGCGTAATAGAAATTCTCCCTGTTAGTTTTTTGCTAAGCTCATCAACAATTAAACAGCTCTAGTCGCCCATATATGAAGTATTTTTATAAAGTTATTTTGAAAGCTGTTTCATCCCAAGAACAACTAGGTCTTCACTATTTGTGCTTATGTCGGCGGCCAAAGTAGCCGGAGACACCTGTGGAAAAATTTTTGTTTGCTAAAATTGCAAATGTGTAAAAATTCCAGGATTTTAGGTCAACGCTTGATAAAAGTTTCCTTGTCAATATCACTGGCAATGATGGGTGGTTTTATCTTACTAAAGCAGCCGTCGGACTTCGGTCGAAGTCTTGGCCGTCGACTGAGGAGTCTTAGTTTTTCACAGTCGAATTTTGTTTTTAAAACCTTCGTCAGTTGCCTGAATGTACGTACTGCAAAGCAATTTTACTTAATATTTTGATATTGCATGTTCGTTGTTACTTATATGTTTACCGAAGTTTTACTGTCTGCCAAACACACTGAGCACAGTCAAATAGACAGCTTTGTCATTCAATTGTTCCTGAATGACTCTCGCTTTTTTCTCGGTAAATCTAAAATGTTGAAGTGTACCTCGGCTCCAGATCATGCCAAGTGTAACTTCGCCTACGAATTTCACTGTGATGACTTCTTAGGTACCTCTGGCTTCCTGATAACATGTTTTACAACTTTAATACCTGTTGAAATCATGTGCAATTAGGACTTTAACTTCTAAGCGTGAAAGGGAGTGAATGTGTTCAAGACAACCGTAGACAGCACTGAGGAGATTGCATGTACCTTAAAACTTGTTGGCATCCATTCCTTTATTACGATTCCATGGGGACACCAGTTAAGTGCACAGCGACCGCTTGTACCGGTAGATGCACTAGTTTAGGTTTGTATGACATTTGCATGGCAATTATTCAAATGAAAAAAATAAACTCGTATCACTAACGACATATTTACGAATCTGTTGACATTAGCAAAGCTATCGATACAGAGCAGTAAACGAATTGTGCTGAGAAAATTGTAAAAACCCAAGGGATCGAGTTGCTTTCTGTAGTGACCTTGTTCGTAACAAAGTACACGAACCAATTAGGGCGGTAATAAACTTTGCAAAGAGTATTCTCAACATCAAACAGTTTCCAGTGGATATTGTTAGTAAACAAATTTTAGAATGAACGAGGTCCTATATCGGCCATAGTTTGTGATCATGGACATATTAAGTACATATAATACAGCGTTTACATTCCCAGCTATCAGACGGAAGCACGGACGCCGTTGCCCGCCGTTTGAAACAGAAAATATTTGGCATGTGAACGCTTGGCAGACAACTGGTTCCCTTTTTGTGACCAGATTCCAAATCAGACGACAGATATGCCTTCATACTGTAAGGGACCTTCTAATGACATGATGCGTGGCTACCTAGTCTCTGGGCTGCCCATGTTGATCGCATGTGATCATCACTTACAGGGGTTTCCGCATTTTAGGATCCAGTTTTCTCTCCTGAATAACAGGCATCAAACTGGCTCTAGAAATCTGGGAACCCTATAAGTGACTATTGCCCGGCCTATCTACATTAGACTAAAACATGAGAAACTGAGCAACAAAATAACTGCCTTTACTTTAGCGTAAGCACCAGTGTGGTAGGGTCTTTCTTTAGCTGAATTTAGTTCCTTTGATTTCCCCATCACTGCTACTTGGATCAGTGCTGTCGGCGCTGTAACCTCTGTTACAATTGCGCCCAAAACGCACATACCATTACACATCGAGTTTCAAAGTCAAAAACACCAACTTTCGAGTAAGACTGTATAAAACTGTTATCAATTACGTAGAAGAGGATTGTTTTGGTGAGCAATTTATCTTGAGAGAATAAATTACATTCGCTGAATGATAATTTTCATATGATGCGACATGCATGTTTGATGTCCCTGTAGACTTGATTAAGAGATATTTCATCGTACGAAATAATCACACAGTTGTTTACGTGCTTGGCCAAAATTGACAATCTAATTGTGATTTGTGACGAACCAAAATACTTATTCTTCCTTCTTCACATGTGTCCAACTCTTCGGTAACCTTTTAAAAATCTATTTCACATTCGCGCATCCAAAGGGGGAGGGGTGAAGTGGGCAAAAAAGTCCACCTCAGAGAAACAAAAGCTCCGGAAAAAGTAGAATACGAGACAAAAGTCCACTAAAAAGGCAGAGACTGTCTAAATTTGGCGAATGCACAATTCATAGCTGTTGACGTACACCTTTTTTGTGTAAGGTCCACATCCTCAAAAATTCGAGCCCCCCATTTTTTAGGCTGGTTGCGCGCATGCTTCAAATGCCCTAGGTTTCCTTGATGCGCCCTGCATGGACATTGACGTGCTAAAACAAAAAGTCGTTTGTCACACAAAGACAGCGTATTAACTGGTGAATATTCTTAAATGCGCTGTATAAACTCGGAAATTATCACTATCATTCTTATTATCAGTTACCATTATCATAATTAGCAGTGTGACTATTATTATTAAAAAACAACGAAAATTACAAAAATTGGATAGAGTCCATTTTGCAGTTTACATGTAAACGAGGGCAATACGCCAGTGTTCATTCTTCATCAAGAAAAAGTGCATTTTAATTTCTGTGAATAGCTTTGTGGTGTTCAAACTCTCGGGAGACAAGTTGTATTACTATTCTGTTCCCTGATACGCTTGTAGCAGTGCGAAGTGACTAATGCATTTCACTGATTTTTTGTAAAACAAATAAACAGCTGAAAAAATTTCCGTTCCCATTTTTAAGTTCTTCGGAAAAAATCATCGAACGACAACTTCCCCGGATGTGAATGTTCTCACGAGAATAGTAGATTATTAATCTTGTTTATGACTTCTCGTTTACACAGTGTCCCTAAAGCACGAGTTGATCAACGTTTGATTGAATTACATCAATATTCATAACACCCAATACACTAGTAACTTGTAGAGTACACGGGAAGGGAATGCTTTGGTTCGTTGATATTCACGTCTCTCATAACATTTTTCGAGATTAATAAAAACGTTTAAAACGTTTCCTATCGACAATGGTTGAATAATTCATTCTCTGACTGAGTTGATTCGCAAAACTCAATCCTCCTCAGCTCAATCACTTGTGACAAATTATTTTTCCTAAATCGCGAATGTACCCTCTTCACGGATTTTCGTTCCACCTACACATACGAGTCACATGTGTCGTGAAAACGGAAACAAAAATGCAACCTTTTGAGTAGACTTATCTTTCAGTGTGTATTTTTTGAAAATGTAATTTTTATGTACACAAACTTTGGTGTGGACCATAGTGCATGTAGCCCAGAGAACGTTATGCACGCAGTTAGCATTTTTGTTATTGGTTAATGCTGCTTATAGTCAGTTCCGTTTTATAAAAACGCCTCAACAGAGGGTGTTGAGCACTTTCTTGCAGAATTCGTTCCACTGCCGCATGAATGCAGGGGCTGCGGCGTGGGCCTTCAAAGGGTCGCGAGAGTTTTACGTTAAGGGACCTTTGTCTAAATTTCACCCTTAAACGCATTGCTACTTATATTTACTTCATCGTCTTTGTTTGCATAGGTCTATCTGTACTTTTAGGAATACGAAATACCTTAGGCTCAGAACAGCATCACAGAATTATCGTTAGTAACTTTTTTAGGCAATCTTCAACAGATACGTAGCCCGATGTACGACAAACCAATCGCAGGGCACGCATGACATAGAGGTAGGGCAGAAGTGAAATACCCCGATAATTATTTACGTCATTGACGTCTCCTTGCATATGCAATGGACATACATGTATTATAGCGTCACACCAGGACACGCATGACATAGAGGTAGGAAGCGAGAGGGCGGGGGACGACGAAAGCCCCTGCTACCAAAACGTGAGGCGGGGTACAGAAAGGTAACCTCCCAATGTTTAGTCCAAAATAACTGAAAAATAACCACATGTTCACCACTTTTGCACTTTATTAAACATTTCAATTTCCTACTATTAAAGCCGAGCTCCAGTGTTCATTAATTAGAAGATGTTGAGGTGAAGACAAAGCTAACAATGAGGATAACAGTTGTATCGTCTTGATAGTCCGTGGGTCATAGCCGGTAGGAGGCTTGCAAAACCACCTTTTGACCACATTCGGGGCCAATTTTATTTTGCTTATTATGTCACAAATTATAGTATTTTATCACAATGAAAAATACATTTAAATTTCGCTAATTATGTAAATTGGGGTTAGAATAGAACATACTGAGAAACAATAATGGAGTTAGATGTCCATAAGGAGTGATGCGGCAACAAAAGTTTCCAGAGGTTGCATTAAGTCTTAGAAACATGCATACGTTTTATTTCTTTACATTAAAATACGAATTAAAACACATTTCTGAATTTATAAGCGTTACTTGCAATTTTTTAGTTGTGAACATGATTGAATAACCCAAATGACAATGTTTCCAGTTAATTTTCATGGAATGTTTACAACCCTTTCATAGGTGTAATTGGGACGTGCTTGTTTTCCAAGAAATACATTATGGCGCCTGTGACGAGTTCTCCATCATTCGACATGAATTCAAGTTTGAGTGAAGGTGGTAATGTTTAAAAAACCGTTTTCGAACGTAAAACTAGTCTTTTAATGAATACTCGAATAACAATTATTTTACAACCTCCTTATAAAAAGTTTCGTATAATTTCGCTTCTCTGTAATTTACTTTTGCGATCATGGTTCTTAATTGATTGTCTGCATGTTGGCGACAAAGCAATAAGCTAACGAACCAGTTTGGGTAACAAAAGATTCTTAAGTATTGCACAGCTGTCGTGAAAAGTTAATGATGTTCGAGAAAATGGTCAATATTTCTCATTCATTATACCTGTAGTTCAAAGAAATCTCGATACTGTGTGGTGTTATCGAGTACATGGCTACATACAATACCAACGTCTACACAAAAAAAGATTTCCTACCCTCATCTTTTCTAACGTGGTTTTAAGCACTAAGAATATTTTTCGCGAGTATAAAACTGTGCGAACACATGCATCTAAGATTAAGTTTATCGCTTCCACTGTGGCCATTTACCGCTAATTTCACTGCACGCCGTATTTAAAAAAATACTAAACCCGGTTTTGGCCTATTAACAGATACTAAAAACGACTCTCTCATACAGTTCTGTGAAACAAAATAAGGTTCTGTAACCCTCGACAACCCGCAAAAATTTGGGGGGAAATTTTGAAATTCTGCTAAACGGGCATGCGTGACCTACACTTTTAGCGAATTACGAGGCAACTGTTCCGGCGAAAAGACCATCCACCAAGTACCACAATATTCAATTTGGAAGATAGGAAGTATGTCTTTAATATGCCAAGGATGCACTAGCAGGTGACAGAACGAGGATTGGTTGAAATCATCAAAGCAGGGTTTCTTTTTAAGCGATCAATCGACGTAATGCTCAATTTTTCAAACACACAACTCTTGGTCCACTTTTGGATTGGCTGATATTTGGAACATCACTTGTATCTAGGAAACGGACTTTTTAACTAATCAAGAATCACACCACTCTTAGTTTGAAGTCCAGATGAGCGATTGAACACTTTCTCAAACTATGCTTTCACAGCTCCGACACTCTATAGAGCTTGACTTGGTTGTGTCAAAAGCGGGGACGCATTCCCTGCTTACACAAATCCGCCAGCACTTAGGGCAAACAATGTTGAAGGGTCATCGAAACGTTTTTCACAAATTTGTGAAATGAACATAAGCCAAAAGGATGGAAGAAAGATACTTGTTTACTAAGCAAGTCCTTTAGCTTATTTAGGAAACCACAAACGACCTTACCCGGTTATATCTGGCCTCTTTTACATTCCTCGCCATCAAGGGACAATATATCCATGTATCCAACTTTTCCCAGAGTCAAGAGGCTGTATCTCTTTAACGCAGGGTTTCCTTGGGTTGGTCTCTCTCGTAAGTCCTGCACCACTACTGCCATTGACGTACTCCACAGCTGTAATCAAACAACACATTGTAAAATGTTGAACATCTTTGAAAAATAGAAAAGTGGTCAATTCCGCAATACTGTATTGTATGTGAAATTGAAAAGCATTTAGCGTAGCCCAAACGTTTATTCCGAGGCGTCCTATTTTAGAGGGTATGGAATTGGAAGAATAAAATCTTTCCAGTCTACGCTGAAAATTACCCAGTTCGGGACATTTTCCAAACTTTGGGACATCGAAATCTAAGCTAAAATGGAACTTCCCTTATTCCATTTTTTGCAATCTTCTTATTCTTATTTCTCAACTTTCAAAAACTGCGCATTTTTGCATAACATGGTCTGAAAATAGGCTTGGAAGTTCAAGAAAAGCAGCGCTGGTCACCTACACGTTGGTAAAAACCGTTGTCAATACCCGGATAATCGAGTTTGGGACGGCCAATATTGCAAATTTCTAAAATTTTGGACAAGCTCGGACCTCAACCAATATTCTCTGCTCCCAAAATAGAGATTTTTGTCGTAATTCACAGCTAAGGTACATACCAGTCAATGGTTTCAACTTAGTTAGGTTTTCAAGCTTCCTTTATTGAGTAGTTGTCTATTTCGTTTTCTGGCAAATGCGTCATTCAGCTGGTGGCAGCACATGTTTATTTCTTTGAGCACTGTTGAACGCAACTGGCGATCTCCGTGATTTTCTTTTGGGTTCAACATCAGCAATAATTCCTTGATTAGTTTGATCTTTTGCCTTCTAAAGGATCTTTCAATTTTTGTAGCATCAGTAAAGTGTATGTAAAACTATGATAGAGTAGCTCTGTTTGGTCACTTAAAATTTGAACGTTTCTCAGCAATGACACTTTCACTGCACTCAAATTCGATCCACTTATTTGCACATTCAATAGCGTCAGACCAGGTAATGTCAGTAAATTACAGAAGCTCAGAATTGTGAACTGAACTTTTAAATTCGTGAATGTAACAAGAGACAGACATCTCGCCAGTCTATTTCTGTGTCAATAATTGACCTAGCACCAGAATTATGACTAACGGCTTAATAGACCAATCAGAACGCAGTATTCTTGACACGCCTTCCTTTGCATTTCCAATCCGCCATTTTACCCGACAAACAACACATTGTCGGTAAAGCTTATATTATTTTAGTATATAGCTCAAATATTGTGCGATAAGAATGGTGGAACGGTGTTGATATGACGTGTGTAATTCTGGCAGCCGTTCTACAGCTATAGAAGAATATTCCGTCATATTTTGGGCATTTCCTAAGTCGAAAAGTGATGTCGACTGAGTAAACGATGGATCAAACTGTGTGGACGGCCACAAGAGCAGCTAAACTTGGCAATGTTGCTGGATTACTCGAAAGTTAAACACAAATATATTTGTTCCAAGATACGTACTTTTCAGTTTGGTGGCTATAGTGTATAGGCCTATCTGATTTTGATTCCGTTGTTTCATTCGTCTGGGCGCCTATAATCCCGTTTAGACATCACCTTTTGGCCTGGCGCAACTGACACTGAGCAAATTAATCGGTGTCAAGCGTCCGTGTACACACACCACTCACTAACTGTGGCAAGACGGAAATTGTAGGCTGGAGAGTGTATCACACATGCGCAGGTTTACAAATCACGAGAGTTGAAGAGACAAAGAACCCGTATTGAGATCATTACACCAGCGCAATAGCGATGATCCTTTCCGCCTTGCCCCAGTTACGCGATTAGACACATAATTGACACGGAATTAGATGTTCTGGCGCAAATTGCTCTACCTCACAAACGGTTGGCGAAAGTTGTCACAGCGATGTCAGTTTGCTCCAGTACAGTCCCTTTTACACACATACTTGCTCTGGAACAACTAGTTCCGTATCAGCTGATCCGTGTCAACTTTTGCAGTGTAAACGGCAGTTTTGTCTCGGCATCTGCTGTATTCTAGCACTAGTCTAGCGGTGGTCCCAGAAATTGTTGTTTTTTAAATACCACAATTTCCTTAAAAGGACATTTTATAATTTTTCATTTATTTCGACCTATAATAAACATCGTTATGTTTCGTTGCATAGGTACATTTTTTTATTCATATTCCCGTAGGCTGGCATTCAACTGAACTTCTCACCAAAATTGACAGATTCGATCGGCGCATGCAGGGAGGGGCACTAGATTATTGAACTCAAAGCCTCGTTTGAGCTGTTGTCATGAAAAACAGTTGAATTACTTTTTGTTGAGAACCGCTAGTATACACTATGCCTGTAGAGTTAGGGAGAGCTCATTTTGTAGTTATTCAAACATGGTGCTTGGATTTATGAAGCTTTAAAAAACAATTTTAGTTATTTTTGTAAATGGCTATTTTTTGCCAATATACCAGACTTGTCATCTTTTGTTGCCATACCACAGCTCAGTGGTCATGCTACGATTAAAATTAAATGAAAGTTACGTTTATGCAATGAAACTACAAAAAATGTGAATCAGAAGGTTGGCCTAACTTAAATGTCTTTGTGGTGCACTTGGACACAGCTCTAGACCTACCGGATCTAACTGCTTACCTAGGATAAGATGAGTATGTGCCTTAGCTATGAACCTGATTTTTTAATCAAAATATTTCGCTCGAAGATTAGAAAAGTATAAACAGTGCTATCGAGTCGACCTACTCTTTTCGGGGAATCCCATCAGTTGTGAACTACTTTTCATTTGGCGGAATTTAGCAGACGGCAGAATAAAAATATCGGTGAATCTTCACTGATTTTGTTCGAAATATCCTGAAATCTATGGCATCTTACAGATAATTCGACTTCAAGGTACATACCCAGCTTTACATGAACATAGCGCATCAGCGGCCTTGTCAGTTTTCAGGTGAAGGTGAACCCCGTGTGGGGTTCTTCGGATTTTTGCTGGCTCCGAAATACTTTTTTCGAACACTTATTTTTTATCGTCGCCTTTACAAATTCCCAAATCGTGAACGTACGATTCTCAGTTGAAAAATATCGCTGTTCTCTTTGTCGAAGCGTTTTCGGAAAGTGAAAAAACACTCATCGATTCCACCAGGAACGTCGTTTAGCGACAATGTACTTGCCTCTGACATCTTGTTTGTTTGTCGGGTGTCACGTGACTTTTCGCAAGGGGGCGGAGCTTGCGATAGGTCAATTCATACACAGCTGGCACAAACTCCTGTTTAGTTTGAGAAGCACATAATGATTCAGGAACCAGACAACTTAGATATGACTTGGACACAATATTTTCTTGTTACCCATTTCCATTAAATTTGACTTTTAAAATTGGCTAATATCTCCTTGCTCAATGTTGCAGCGATGCTCGTAGAGTGCAGCTTGAAATCAGCTTTGCATAACTCGACTTACTTTATTAATCGTCTTTCGTTACATCGTTTGATGGGATCGTCGATCGTTCGATAGTGTCGCTGATCATTGATTAATGACGGTTATCTATGACAAGACTATACGCTAATAAGTGATTTGACTTAGACAAATGCGTTACAAATCACGACACAAAAATAACAACGACAGGCGACAAAGAACAAGTAAATGTATCACATAAACGATACTACCAACTGCGCATTATTCACTATGAACTGTAGAATCGATTTTACAAGTTAATCAATGCAGCGAATTAATGTATCTGTAAGCAATTAATGAATTCATGAACTGCAACAAATTATTGAAACCTGAAGATGTTACAGACATACGAACAAATGATTTCGGAATATGGAGGAAATTCATTAAGCCATGATTACATGTGATGGAAAATAAAATACCGTTAATACGACAAATACGTGAATTCGGAAAATTTCATCAATAGAAGAAACCCTAGAATGTGACAAATAAAATCTCCCGAATTAGCGAGGCCGTAAGAGAGATGAAACTCTACGCATGCGCATTATTAAAAGTCGCAGGGTCTGCTAATTGCCTGATGCATAAAGCGAGCGTTGTAACACAACTTTGAAGCACTGTACAGTGGTGTACACGCAGAGACGGTGTTGAATTAAGGTTTAGACGTACCTAAACGCAAAATACCAGCATTCATTAAATAAGTTGAAAATATAAACTAACATCATTGGGGTATGTGCGTAAAATTAACAGATTCACGCTCTGTTGAGTTTCAAAGAAAATATCATCTTAAAAAACTGATTGCGCCTGGTGTAATGAGAAATCCGTTTCCGGTTCACTTTGTGAATGCTGTCACGTGTGAAAACGGTTTATGGAAATAAATATTTGAAACGTTTATACATGTAAATACCAATGGTGTAACCTGTGTTTGTTGAGAATTGCAGAAATGTTTTCAAACAGACGCTCGAGAGCAGGCCTGTATCGGCTTACATTAAGAAAATGTCCGAAGATTCAATGCAGGCCCAATGTATTTAAACAGGACATCATTTATTGCGTAAAACAAGCTCACTTATTTGAGAGACGTCTACATAAGCATGTACATGAGACGCAGAGAATTAACGCCAGTGATAAAAATCGTTATGAAAGTGCAGAAAATTAAGACTATCGTTTAACAAAACATTTACTTCACCTGTACATGTAACAGTGGAATGTAAAGACAGACATGTACGTACAACCTGGTTTCCATCAAAAGCTCGAAAGAGCGATTTCTTTTCAGCGTCATAAATTCTACATTTGTGAATATCAAGGTCATACGACTGTTGGTCACCTAATGTCAGCGACATTATGGGAAATGGTCTTTAAAAAATGTGCGTAATTTTGTCCGATTACATATTGACATGGGTAATGTCATTTCATATTCGCTGCATGAGGTAGACTGAATTGAGGCAAAAGTGCACTCTCAGCGTTATGAGAAAACGTCTTGGAACTCTGACTTCGTTCGATTTTTAATGTCGCCGGGAAGTGGGCTCATTGGAGTCACTGTAAATCATTTTCTACCATGTGTTGTGTATCTCAGAATGAACTGTGAGCAAGTGTCCAACAAAACAAGGCGCAGAGAAACAAGGCACAGTTTAGCTCAGCACGTTTTGGCTTATTTGCAAACTACTAACGTTCTCGTGAGCTTTTAGTACCATAATCTCTGCTTTCTACATAAACGTCGTATTCCAAGTCAGTCTCGATGGCCTCTTTTCCGTAACGTAATAGGCTTCTTGCTTTCAGGTACAAACTAGTAGAAAGGTAAAACTATGACATTCCTAACAAGTGTCCTGTGGATTATCAATAGAAATTCCCAGTACCATTAAAGTAAGGCAGGCAAGTTCTGGTTTAAGGAAAACTGGCAACATTTTGACATGCTCAAGATATTGTTACTACGAGCCAGTCAACAACTTCTTTAAAATACTAAAGAAAAATAACTTTGTAAAATATTTTCATTGGCATAGCAAAATTAGTTCAACTTCAATTTTGGGACGCTAAGTATTTTTTTAGGATATCCTTTTTCCGGGTCCAAAGCGGTATTTCCCGGTAACTATTTTCTCCTTACTCACAGATTCCCAACTGACGCCCTCCTGTCCTATATGTGCCCCGGCAGGTTGCAATTGCACTCCTTGCTCAATATTGCTCTGTGTTCATGTTCTCTCGTCCCGATGTCCCCCATCACAAAGTTCCTGTGCTACAATGTTCGATCTTCTCGATGGTTCCCCGGCTGAGGTTATAAGCTGACTGTCATTATACCGGAGGGCTTGATTAAATAACACGGTTGTATTTTAGTATTTGATGGTGTAGCTTCACAAACACTTGCTCGTATTCTCTGAACAGTTTTCGATCATCAGGAGTACAGTTGTGAAATAAATTGCCAATGGCAAATAAATCAACTAAAATAACAGCTAGACTTCGAGACCACGTGTCTCATCAGGCGCATACTAGTGAGGTAAACATGCTAAAACCGAAATCAGCAGTGGCGACAGGTAGATAAGGGTACAAACTGTGGGTGTGAATACAACACACGGTGGGAGGTCTACAAGCTACCGACTAACGGAACAGGGTAAGGCCGGGTGGGGTAAACTCAGTCCTGTGAGATGCTCATTCACCACCAGGTTTTCGTAACCGATCAACAGAGACTCCAAAATTTTTAACCGAAATGGGTCATTTTCTACATGCTAGTAGTTGTGATATCTACTATTTCCTTCCTAGTCATTTTCCGGCCACGCTGATGTAAAATGGTCTTGAATGGACACACCCTGCAAATGGCATGCATGGACAAGTGTCGTGAAGGAGAACATAACATGTGTTCAATATGACGCTGTTCACGAGATTTAAGACAACGACATCCATCCACATGAAATGTTGTAAATTCATAAACAAACTACACCAGGCCAATGGTCGCAATCTTCCCACATCGAGGTTGTTTTTCATTATGAGGTTACCTGATTTTATTCTGATAGTAAATAATGACATTCAGTCTATTACCTGGTTTGACGTACTTAACATTATCCATAACAAACGTCATAACCACACGTCCATCACAGACAGAGGATCATTATAGACATACAGTTTTTATTCACTACTTACACGAATTCGCCATGACTGCTTGAAAGCGTTCCTTCGGTGGATTTTTGTAATTTTTGAGGTTTTAGACCGCGTATAATAATTTCATAACACAAAATCTAACTAAATAATCACTTATTTTGGGGAATGATTGAGGAATTTTGAACTTTAATCCTATTTTGATTTCCCGCCACGTGATGGCATGAGTGGAAGACGTTGATCAGTTGACCTAGAGTATATATGCAATGGCGGCTCGTAGTGATTTTGTAAGTTACGAAGACTCATAGAGCGAGCTTGACAAGTATTATGAAGACAGGTATGGAGATGGGGATGAAGACGACACTTTGGTCACAGGTGAAACAGGTAACGAGTTAGACCTTGCCACATAGTCATACGTTGCGTGTTTGAGGCCGTATGAACTCGACCCTCCCGAATCGGCGTCTTCGGCGAGTGAAGCCGAGTCGGAGACCACTCAGTCTGCGGGCAGTCCTGATTTCAGAGTGGTAATTAAAGCCTCCTATTGAATCTCGATTTAATTTTTTAACCACTTTGGTAATATGTGTCTCCGACTGTAAATCTATCCGAAGTTTTTAGTCCGGCTGTCGAAGCCCAGTCGCGAATAGCGGACACTGATTCCATTTTTCCGAAAGCCGAGTGCGTTTGTAAAGAACGATCATATCTAATTGTAGAAATGCTAACTGGATTTTCTTTCTGGTAAATGACGCGTTTCTGTCTCGTCTGTTCCAAAATAATGAAAGCTTTGTAACGTTCTGATTCGTCGATTATTTCGGTCCAGTGTCCGATTCCAGCTTCTGTGCCCGCTGCGGTCGTGATCTCAAACTCGTTGCGTGCCATTTACATCCCATTTTCCATTATTCGGCACATGTGGATAGCATTGTATTCTCACAAAATAATGAACAAGAATAGACTGATGGAAACTTACTGCAATCACATTATCTCAGTCATAATTTCATGTTGGTCTCATACTCAGTACGTGCCCGACAACTACATTTCCAGCAACGGTACAACACAATACACTTTTTTTCCATCAGATGCAATTACACGTTGGAGAAACCTTCATCAAATCTCCGTTTCGGCGATTCTTCAAATTGGGCTGAGCACAGCGTAACCCCTGAATTGAAGTAAACCCTTGCTCTACCGTGTACTGTCACGCCCGTGTCCGACGCAAAAACCTGTGCCATTTTTGGGCGATCTTGGGGTCTTTTGGAAACGCAAAAATTGGACTATTGTCTGTCCGATTGCTACTACTGCATCCTTCGCACATGCAACTTTTCATAAGACTTACGGTTTTCGAGACCACTACGACTCGCGGCTGGTGTAGAACAACACACTAGCGGAGGCCGGATCCACTAATGGCGTCAAAAAAAAATTAAGTTTTTTGCGTTGATTTCTCCATTAGAAGTACACATTTGAAGAAGAAATGCTTCAAATATCACACTAAAATTGTTGCAAACCGAATTCAAATATTGTAACCACGTTGTAGAGGGTTAAAAACGAGAGGTTGCGTCGAAACTACAAATGGTTCTGCATGTTTGGATCACATTTTACGTTTGTGTTGTTAAAATTTATACTTAAACGAGGCACTGTGTCCCGCACAACTGTGCACAGCAATCATTTTTGTAGCGCCACCAAAGTATGAGAGTAGTGAATCTTTGCTATAGGCCTACTGGCGCTTGGTTCGGTGTCAATATAAGAGTCAATCCTAGATATTAGACAGGCCCGTAGCCAGCATTGCGCAGGGGGTGGTTCGAATTTCTGGAACAGTGGATCTTTGCGGATATTTTCGACTCTGTAGAGTTTTCGGTAAGGCCCATGACGGAGCTTCACTAGGGGGAGGGAAATCTATATACACAACGTCGACTCTCAGGTCTATGTTCCCAACTGGTCAGACGGAAGTCGTAATACCAGAAATGGGGATGCCCTGACGATTGATCACAAAGAACGGGACCCAAATTCGGATGTAATGTGGTCCAGAAAGAGAATGTTCCCGCGTTACCTCCTGCCAAACTTTCAAACCGGGCGTGCTTAAATGAGTGCCACCTCATTACATACTCGATCTGAAATATTTAATCATCGACTTGAATATTTTACTCTGGTTGTATTTTGCGTGTTACTTAACTTGCTTACATCGCTGGAAATGGGAACAGCCCACTATTCCAAAAGGCTCACTTCTCTGAAGGTTCATTATTCCGAAGGTTCACTACCCCGAAAAGATCTAAAATTTCGGTCTTGGGTGTATCAGACATCCCCTTTTACCTGCAGAAACAAACGACACTTCGTTATTAGATGCACTAGGTGGTGTACCTATGCTCAAACAACGCCCGGATTTCATGTGTATGGGAAATTGCCCGCATGTCTGTCGAATACGGAAAATGAGTACGTACTTGAATTTTTAAAAGATTAAAAAGTAGGAATATTGATGAATTATCAACCACGATACATGCACCAAATGCCTGCAAGGTCGCATCATTTCACAGCGTTACCGAGCTAGTTTAAGGTTGCTGCTCCTCAAACTCACCCATCGGAACCACGCGCATGGCCGGGTCGAAACTAAATGTAGTTAGTAGGCTACCCTGTCCCTGCCAGTCTTCACGAAGTCGGAGAGTCCCATTCAGTCATCTTAAATTTAAAACCGCCGCTATTGGTCGTTGAAGTCCTGACCTGATGTTGTCCCTGCTTCAGACTGAATGAGTCGTTAGTTATATTGAAGATTCACGATTGGCAGTGATTGGAACTGAGCTCATTTGTAAACAATGTAATCAAATTGTACACCCTTTAAATAGTTACTAAATGGGCACAAATACAATACTTTTCTCATGTCATTTCAAGGCCGAGTAATGAATTGTCGGAGTTTTGGTTTCTAATTGTGGACATTTGAAGTAAAGTGAACTTTCGAATGTAGCGAACCTTCGCAGTAACTTCGGAGTAGTGGACTTTCGGAGTTTTGAAAATTCGGAATAGCGACATGTAACCTTGGAAATTTTTTCCATCAAGTTTTAGTTTGCTCGTATGACGCCTGCGAGGCTGTGCGCCATCGGCACCGATTGACAAGAGAAGACTTTCTTCATTGACCAAACATTAGGTAAAGGCCTACTTTTCCCTAATAATATGAACAAGATCGTCGGGGTTTTCTTAGTGCAAGAAAATACGGTAGTTCATGGGGGTGCAGCACTGAAAAAAGAGAGGGCTATATCCCCCTCCCCCCGGCATAGACTATGGACGGCGAAGCACTGAAAAAAGTGGGGACTATAGCCCCCAACTCCCTATGGTGCGCCGCCCATGTAGTTAAATGTCTGATTTTTGAGCAACGACGGAGGACTGCCTATTGTGAATTTAATTATCATAGGCGTGTACTGAATTTAAAAGAATGGAAACGCACACACGTGTATACGCATGTATGTCATCCACCAATCCACAACTAGAGTTGCCGGAAGTTTGAAAAATGTCTGCACATTACCGTACTCTGCCACTATCAGAATAGCAGATAAACCTACTTTTTGCTATTTTGTTTCTTGGTCGATTTTAAGACGTTCACACGGAACTACCTTTTGGGAGCTCTCTCGCTGCTATATAGCCTATTTAGGTATAGACATTTACTTCTAGACTCCCGTGTTACCCTATGTTGTAACCATAACGCGCGTTCACGTGCGTTCAATGCCGATGAATAACATAAAGCCTCCTCTAATCGTCTGCACGATCCTATCATCAAGCATCATTCGGGCGAAGTTGACCGGATACGGCCCGATAATTACGTGAACTAAATTCAAAATTATTAGTGACTTAGTTTATGATTGTAGTTAGTAGCACCAGTAACTGCAACAATTTTGTTGTTGTTGTCTATCTATATCCCGTCTTTAACGAATAGGTAGGGTCTGGACCTTTTCCGAGGGGGGAGGGGTTCGATCGAACCCCCCCCGAATCCCCCCCCTGGCTACGGGCCTGTTAGAAGAGGCCTGTAGGGCCCGGTCTCCAATCTTTTTACTCGAAATGGAACTCGAAATCAGGTTTGGCATTTTCTACTCTACTTTTGGGCGAAATCAAGATAAGTGTCTATTATTCTATGCTCGAGTACACAATAACTTTCGTAGATAATCTATTGCCCTTAGTTCACAGTTTGTAAACCCAATATTAAAGCAATAAGTTCGAGTTTGAACTCGAAATTTCGAGTTTTTACTCGAGTTTGTAGCACGAATATAACGGTCTTCAAGGGCAAACTTGAACTAGAAACCCCTATGCATAAACTATAATGTATTCGAGCACAGACTGATAACCAATTATCTTAAGTTCGCACAAAAGGAGCAGAGAAATTGCCAAAAATAGTTTCGAGTTCGTTTCGAGGACAAAGATTAGAGACCGGGCCCTGAACTACATGTTTCAGCATCTTAATATGAATTTTGAATGTATAAAGGTTGGTTAATTGCAATAACATAAATAGAAAAATAAAACTTTGTTAGTTCCGTAAAGCCAACTGTTTTTCGTGACGTCACTGAGACTGTACAGCACAAAGAGATATCATGAGGTCGGTGGCCGTGCGAGTACGTATTCCAGTCGACAGATCAGCCTGTGCATACCCACGACCTTTTTTGTTTTTTCTTCCCTGTAACATTGATTCATCCCGGGGCCTAGCCAGCCAGCTAGTTACATGAAGACCGCATCGTCAAAATACAGCTAAGTACCAGTAGCAGTGTACATGTATGTTGGGTTCCGTTAGACTCCGAAATTTCCCATAGCCCGGGTAGTTCTGATCGTCACTTCGTTGTGAAATGTATATCAGCATGTAGAGCTATAAACCCGCAGGGGTGCGTGCAAATATTTGGTTGTCAACCGACATTTATCTTGCCTGCTGGAGCCGTTTAAGTGAAAAACAACCTAATAGAAGTCATTTTCTCTTCAAATTTTCAGCCTTTTGTAACAAAGAAAATTAAATTCAGCCGCGGTTTCGAAAACACGCGCCATTTCCTAAAATTTTGCGACATCTCTTGGGAGATGATAACAGGTTCGGAGGAGCAAAATTTGTTCTGAAATTCGGTTTGCTGGTATTAAATACTAAAATCTTGAAATAAATTAAATAAGCTTCGACAATTTGTTGTGACATAATTACACACAACTTCGAAGAACAGTTTGATCGCTTGTTGTACTTGGAAGGACTCGGGGAACGAAACTGGCCAATATGGCAACAGGTGTCGGCGACGAAAGACGACCTGAATTAGCGGGCCCTAATTTTAGCAGGGTGAACGGTAGAACGCCATTTTTTTCAACACCGATAAATAACTTAGTTTTCTCAAGAAGGATTGTTACAGTAGTTTTTAATTACACTAATTTTGTGTCAGATCTTATTTGATCAGTTTTCACGTCGGCGCAACGGCCGCTGTATATTTACTATAAAGCTTGCACCAAGGCAAGGCTACGCAGTCGGGGCCACTGTACTGTCCTGATACAGAACGGCATCGTTTCATTAATAGTCAACACCACACGGCAGTAAACTTGTATTACGAACTTTTGAGAGCCGAGATCGTACGGTAGACGAGTTATACAAATTAAGAACAATTCTGTAGCCGAGACGCATTCATCCAATAAGTTATATACATAATGAAGCTTAATTTATCGCATTGACGTCACCCACGGTACAGCCTCAGTGACGTCAGATGCGCGTTAGCCAATATGAATTAAAATTGGAAAAACACTTTTTACAAAAACATGAAAGAATAACAAAGATGTGAATGCTGATATAGAGTTTATTCATACACTAAATTACATTAAAAATAAAAGTTTTTGGACTTCAGAAACTTTTTAAGGATCAACAAAATAATTAATACTCGTTATTTACTAGAACTTGTTTTTATGCGCTGGATTTCGACGTTAAATGCATGCCAATCAGATGGTACCTGGTGCGCCCTCTTGAGGTAACTGGTCAAAACAGCTAATCTGTAACGTTCGTGGCAATTACTGTAAGCATACAAACTCCTATAGGTTTGTGATAAACTGAAGTACGAATTCCACAGTGAGAATGATGTACAAGGACACAACGAATCGCAGTGGCGGATTTAGAGGGGGCCAAGGGGGCCATGCCCCCCCCCTAAAATTCTCCCAGATTCCATTGGGTAGTTCCGAGGTGCGAATGTCTGACGGGCAAAATCCTGGATAATATGCTGCCCTGGCCCCCCTAACTCAAAATCCTGGATCCGCCCCTGACGAAACGGAAGTTTTTTACTGACGGGCAATTCGTACGTGAACGTCAATGCGAAATTGGATTCAATCAATGTCTGAAAAAACGACAATTCATCTCGCGAACAATGAAAGACGTCATCAACATTAGTGGCCAATTAAGTCTTGTACGAAAGCTTTTACACCCACCAGTAGACATGTATTGTGACCATGTTTTTGTTTGTGTTTTTAGCATCTACTACTGGGAAGCAATTGATGTAGAATATATGGGGAATATTGAACGACTTGACGCTCATTCAAGATTTGGAATCCAACTTCACAGTGTCGGCCTTCTCAGTCTCTTGTAGACTAGTTTCGGATCCATCACCTCAAAGACAAAATGTGTCAAAGGCGAAGATTTGTCATTAAAACGTGGAACACTGGCGGCGCGACCAATGAAAGGTATGGTGCCATCCGGGCGCACGGCTTCTAGTGCCTGCTTCTGTATCTCCTAAACCCCTTGCAAGACCATAGTGAGATATTACAGATGTGGTCCTATGAAGCTGATGACTGACGACGACTGGGGGTTTCGACGGAACCGATCTAACAGCTGCGCTGCATACTTATTTTTTCGCGTTTGCCTCTGCATCGTTGGAGTTCCCTGACGGATTTTTATGAAATTTAGCAAAAACGTTTCTATTAAGGAAACGACTCCTTCACGTTTTCGGACATATTTGACGTAGTCTGCGATGCTTGGTGGCCATTTAAAAAAATTAGCACGTTTTGACATCCGCCTCTCCGCGAGACCGCTCCAATTAAGGATCATCACGAAAATTGGCAGATGTGTTCGTGGCTAACGCTGATTTACGGACGAGTTCGACTACTCTGGCGCCCTCTATTGACAATTTGGTTTGTAGCGTCCACGACTTTATCTCCTTAAAGACATAGTTTCACACCAAAACAACTGCTTTTCAAAACAAATAATAGCACTGTTTGAATCTGTTGCACAGGGCAGTTCGTCAGCACAGCTTGGTTAAGGAGAAAAGCCCAGCAGTACCTTATCCGACTTCAGCAGGCCAGAGTCAATGGGGCTATTCGGAAAATCTGCAATAACTAGAGGGCGTGCGTGTACTAGTGGTGATAGATTAACAGCCTCGATTTCGTGAGCCCTTTAAATACATGGTGAAATGGCTTGCAGCCGTGCCAACTGAATCTGAGATTGCGTGAAAAGGGTGCTTCTATGAGAGAAGGTAAGCACGACCTTATACAAAGGTAAGGTTTGTGAATATTTTAACGATTACTCCATGCTTATTCTACCGATGCCTGTTAACTGAGGTAATCGCCGATGTCGACTTCGCGGCAGTCGCCAGTCGGGTTAATCTTTGTTTGTTGTGACATGTGATACGATACTTGACATAGCAATCGGGATCTTTTCGTACATCAAAGCATTATTATTATTTGGAATGATTTCTAACAGTTTGTCAGTGACAGTTACATCAATCAGTGCTGAATGTTTATGTTTTCAACTCGATACAGGTTAATGAGTTAAGATTACAATCCAAGCCCAATGGCAAAGCGGGGTACATGACAAATATCCATTGCATTAGACTATTTGTTTACTCCCTATCATATATCTTCTGGAAATCTATTACACGTTGAAATGGAAATCTATCACTTCAGACTCTGTTTTCACGTAACCTTTGGTTTTTAGGTTTGAGGGCTTGTACCGTGCAGAGGAGATATGCATCGCTTCTGTACCGTCCCTGAATGGACAAAAATTGGTTTTTAGCATTTGACTGCAGCTAACCAACAAGATCTTCCCATACAGTGCAGATCTTTTGTCAAAGCCTACTTTCAATATTGGAGGCAACGAACAAAGCCTTTGAAAAGGAACAGCTATTTTTAAAGAAAGGTATGTAAGTCATTTTGTTAATTTTCTCATTCAGGTCCTTAGCGGGGGATTGGCATGGGGGGTTGGGGTTGTAACATTTGGTACAACTGAATGTGTGGAAATAACAGGTAATACATGTTTGAGGAAAAGAGCATGGTGAGGTAATTCTTAACCTTCATGAAGTCCCTTCAAGTTGATTTCTTGAAACTGTTTTGCTACTTGTATCAATTGTAAACCCATGAAAATATATTACATTTTCTGAATTCACAGTGACTGAATAGTCTTAACTCATGCCTTGAAATGTTGCAAGTCGTTATAAATTCAAATGACTGCCATTTTTGTGAAAATTGCATTTTTGATGGTGCCTTACAAGTTGTAATTACTCTTAAACAACAGAAAGATTAATCATCATTTTTAAATGACCCAAGTCTTCATATCTTCTATTAGAAGAAAATTAAGTTTGAGAAACGGTTCCCTCAACCTTAGACTAGAAGTATTCTTGACAGACCCATGAACCTGTAATCGGAGTTTAAAATTGCTGAAATTATCAAAATTAAAAAGGCTTGAAAATGGGTAGCAAAGGTTTGAAATTGTCTCAAAAAGCTTGTATATTTTGCAGACAAGTGAGGCTGAATGATGTTACATGAAAGAAAGCCACGTGTACAAGCGCTTCTATAGGCCATTGAAACTAGATCCCAGTGAAATGAAAGCCAAAAGCTGAGTGACATTAAATTTTTCTTTCAGAACAAAGGCTTTATACTATTGGTAAAAACTTTTCAATTTGGTACACATTATGGGGAAATGACATTCAGTGACTGCATCGATTGTCTTATTGTATGTTTTCAATTGTAGCTAGTTGGATAAGAATCTACTATGTACAAGACTCGAGAATAAATAAGTATCAGTGTATTTAAAAACAAATGGCAAACTGAAAAAGCACAGAAAATAACAACATTGCGACGGAGTCCATAATCAGGCATATCAAGTGCTAATTTCTGAATTATGTTCAATTCTCTCAGGTTATTGCTGAAGGATTGCTTTCCACTTTGTCCACAGGTAAAATAAATGGTCGGGCGGTTGGTTTTAGTTGTTTTCGCTCACCTGTAACAGAATAGTCGGAGAAATATTAGCAAATTGTAAAGGAAAAGACAAGACAAAACTACTTTTGTAAGGCAGAACATACTTGACGTTTCATCTTCATGTTTATGTGTAGAAACTAATAACCTTTGTACCCAAGTCTTATTTAATATCTGAATTAAAATATGTGAAACAGGCTAAAAGTGATTTATCAATATGTATTTTTCATGACACTTAAAATGTGATCTCAACAAGTAAAATTCATTCTAGGTGTCAATTTTTCTTCCAATACAATGTTACGACATTTACTGAATTAAGGCATATTCATGTTGATTCGATAACTGAGCTGAGTTTCCTAATAAAAACACTAGTTCCACTCAATAAACCTGTTATTCAGTGGGGTAACTGGTGGGGATAACATCACCAAACGATGTTGATAGAAACTTGATTGTTAAAAACTCACCAAGTAATGTTGTGTAGTTTCCGAATGGAACTGCATAGTCATTGAGCACACACGGGGCTTCAGCATCCACACACTTTTTGTCAATTAGTTGACCCTTTTGACCGCAATTGTCCACGAATATAGTAACTTTAGGTCTTTTGGGAATTTGTGGCCACCTGTCGAAGACTTGCACCAGGGAAATTAGCAGTAATAAGGCTTAGCGCGACGACGTATTTTGATAAAAATTCCATCTTTTACCAGTTGTTTACATGCAGACAGCCACGCATGCGCAATTCAATCACTACTAGTACAGCAGCGACACCGCGAGGAGAATTTTCCGAATAGCCCCATTCTGAGAACAGGCATATGTGGTTACATAAACGTCTGTGATGTCAGACCAGGAAGACAGCTGTGTATTGCAATGGCTACAAGCAGTCAACCCTCCAAAATTTTGCTTGCTTCATTTGATAATTCCTTTCAATTACTTCATTTGTTGGCATAATTAAATTGTTTTTCGCCAAGGAGACGTAAATACCAGTGTATCACAGATAATCAAGCCTAATACAAAATATTGCAGTTTTCATTTTTTTAATTTTCAGCAGTGAGTAAAGAGGGTGTCACCTTTTAATTTAACCACGTATATAAAATTAATTGAAATTTGAGTGGAGGTGGCAATCTCAATGACAGAATTACAAGAACACTTGAAATGGAAGTCTTCTGAACTTGGTTTTATAAATTCATGTGTTAATCTATTGAAATAATAATAAACGCAAGACATCGAGAAACATTACCTGAAGATGCCGTTCATTATGGCAAGTTAATTCTATCATGCTTTGGTCACTGAGTCATATAAATCAAAGAACAAAGCAGTGGACGAATATGATTTAATCCACAGTTCAAATTAAAATCAAGTGCTTTCAGTCGGAGCTATATATTTGGTTTCTACAGTGAAATACTTTCAAGGTGGTTGAAGGTTACCGCTACTGTACATAAGTCACAACTGAAATAATCTCAGTACAGTATAGTTTATATGCGAGTCAAAATGATCTAATCTTTTACCAAAATAAGTAACTTAGAATGCACAGTACTTTAGAACATTTAAGCATTACAAACGTTATCCAATAACAAGACAATTTTACATGATATGAAAGTGGATATGCCTAACTTTTACCATGGCGACCAGACATTTCTTTACATTAGAATTCGATAAGCATGATTTGAAAAAAATAAAAAGTTGCATGGAAAAAGGATTGGAGGCTGGAAGCTTCACAATCCAACATGGCCGATTACTCTAATAAGAGCCTTTTCATTTTGGGCCTTGATAACTTGAATTAAGAAAGCAAAAAGTTACAACGCATGTATTGAAAGAACGATTCATACGTAAAATTTAGAACAAGTAAAAATATGTATTTTGTTGTGACACATAATCAAACCTTGAAGCGCAATTGACTTTCAAAGAAAAAAACGATTTCAAAACTTTCAACTATTTTTAAACTGAATGTATGGTCAACTGAATGGGATATTCACACTGCAATAATTAGAATATTCCTTATATTTTTGCACAAAAACATAAACATTGTGCAAAGTTGCTTTTTTGTAGCAGCTTTCATCAAAATGTATCAAAGTTAAAACTTCACCAAGTACAAAATAGCCGATTGAACATGCCCTTCAGTTCAGCAGAAGTCGCTATGTTGTCGGTGCCGCCGGAAATGAGACTAAGTCCAACGGGAATTGTGAGCATTTTTATCACTCAATAAGTAACATCTGCTTGGCTGAAATCCAATGAAAACTATTGAATCGCTCTGAATAGTAGGTATAAATCTTTCACACTAAAATTTCGTCGTAAATTATTGGTGAAAATAAATTATGCACGCGGTTTTAAACTCGTAACTTATGCCGCGGTTGTCCAAGATGGCCAACCAGATCCAAACAAATGACCCAAATTTCGCCACCAAAATTGCAATAAATGTGCACTGCTTAACCCGATTTGGTAATTTTTCAATTTTTATTGAGTGGGATGCATTATCTTTCCGATTATGTTGAAGTATTTTTGCAAATAGAAAAAAAAATCGGTTGGACAGCCCTACTCTTACTGTTCATTTAGTCCACCTAGCGATCGACTTGGCTAAAATTCAATGGATTCCAACGACAGGTAACGAGTATCAAGCTTTTCAGCACATCCACCTACAAACGCTTACCGGTATGTTGCAAAAACTGTAATTAAAGAGAAAAGTAATTTACTGTTTACTTCTAGCACTAATGTTGTCCGACAGTGTCCGTCGATGCTATCCGCCGTTTTGAATGTTAGCTTGTATACTACCTCAAGGCCCTCTAGCTTCTGGAAAGCGACGGCATGTACCGTTTCGAATACTCTCTAAAAGTTCACGCATCCTGGTTTACATCTATACTCGGATCACAGGCTGTAGTTCTAGAAGCAGTCCATAGAAATATGTTCGCTACATACTACCGAATACGGCAACGCTCCACTCGTGGACTTCGCAAAGTATTCTCACTTGCGATGCAGTCTTGGATCAGTGGGAAACTTGTGCGATACCCCAGCCCTTGGCGTATTGCCACAGCCTCCAACTACACAACGATCAGGCATTCTTCTTCAAATGAACTCCAGTTTAAATCTAAAAATCGGTCTACATTTGAAAAAAGTACTCCTCTTAGCACACAGCAATGGACACTTTGGACTCAGTCAGGCCGACTCTGCAATGATCAGGTCATGTCCCCACTAACTACTGTAAAATGTTTATGACAACACACAAGACCATGTGTATCTGTGTCACATTTCAGAGCATTAATGGGCAAAAATTACATAATAAACCGATTCTAACAAACACAAAGATTCCATTTGTGCCAGATAGTCTCAGCCAAGAGTACAAACCTATGGACAGACTCGGCAGTGATCAGGTCAGGTTCCTGATGTGACGTGTTTCCGAAGATAGCCGAAATTGAAATTTTTCTGTTTTCAAAATTTTGTGGGGAAGTGGGAGCATGTTTTAAACGAATAATAGAAGAATATGGGGAATGAAGTTAAAATAAATGTGGTTTATAAGCAAACTTTATTAACAGTCAACACAAGTGTATACATATTAACTACGACTAAATAGCTGTGAACCAATCTCTTTAACCTTGGGAAGATCTTTGTGAAATTTGGCAGAAATATTCCTGTGGAGATGGAAACATAAAAGAGAATGCCACTAGATTTAATTAGTGTTTTTTGCCGGGTTATTCGGTCTATATCCACATCACCTCTTATATGTCGCGTTAACCTGTGAGGAAAGTGAAAAAGGATGCAGCGACGTAAGTGGTTCTTCGGCAGGGTGAGTGCCGCTATGGTGTGGTGTATTGTTCCCTCTTGTGCGAACTATGAAGCTGTGAAGAAAGCGGGTATATCATTTTTTCGATTTCCTCGAAAGCCCACAATGCTTTGGAAGTGGCTCGGGGAAGTGAAGAATGAAAAGAACGCCGTTAATACCAAGTATGATCTCCGTGTTTGTGGCCGGCATTTCGTCGACTGTGATTTCACTGACGAATGTCGGCTTGCCAAACAGTACATGCCAGGGCAGAAAAAGAGACTGAGGCTGAAGTCAGATGTTGTGCCTAGTGTGTTTGCATTCGGCAGGCAGGAGACAATTAAACGCAGATCAGTTGTTGATCAGTTTTTAATTATGGAGAATTGTAGTTGGCCATGAAAACATAAGATGAACAGATTACAATTAATTCAAGGCATGAGAACACAGCATTTTATATAACCTGCTTGATGACTTACTCGTTCGTCAGGTTTCTGTTTTATCCTCTGGGTGTAGGATACTTCCGCCAGTTGTTTTTCCCAGCCGTAAAATGTTATAAGCACACCTCTGTTTAGAGGCGGTGCAAAATCAGAAGGGTCTGTGAGACACATCTGCGCTTCTCCAAGAAGGCGTTTCACTTGCAGAATTTCGTCGCAGCAAACGCAAGCGTCAGTCGATTTCATTATCGCGCAGTTAGCGCACTGACACCATGACAAGTCATTCAAACGGTTTTTGGAACTATCCATATGTTCCGTTGTCTGTGCCCGTTCACGGCGCCTCTAGTATTTCTTAATCAGTGTATACCAGTTCGAACTGATAGCTTGTGAAACCTAACGATGGACCTGTAAAGTCTTCGTCGGATGAGCACTTGTCTAAGTAGGGATTGCGAGTTGCCATGTTGACGTTTATTATTGTGCGTTCTGTTTCAAAATGAAATATTCTCTCCCTAACCAATGCTTATAAAACTGGAACAAAGTCTGTCTCATTAGATACAATTTGCAGTGTTCTTGAGTGCACTGGAATGTTTTGAGAAGCCAGCAATGAATAAATCACTGCGTTGTCGGCTTTAGATGCAATAAAACTAATTGACCTGGCACCGAGGCCGTGTGAGCGCATGCTAATTCAGTGTTTGCTGACAGAAAACTGTTGTGAAACAATAATTCGATTTTTATATATTATCCTATGGTCAGATGTTAGGGTAATCTCTACTTAAATATACACACACACACATATATATATATATATATATATATATATTATTCGAATCATTGTTACTGCACAACTTTTGCCCTGACGGTTCTGTGGAAGGGAAACCTGACTTCGCGGCCACCGACGAGTAAGTAGATTTGCAGTTTCGCCGGTAATTCACCAAAATAATCACGCGCACATTATTTCTTTGGCTCACTAGTATAGCTTTTTCGTGACTGGAAGTTTAGTTTCCAACTTTGGCTGCTTAATATTCGTGATGTCTTCAGTCCAGCCGCGACGGGCTTGATCGGGTTCCGAGCCACTGGTCGCGATAACAAGTGTTTTGTGTGTTTAAAACTGAACAAATCGCAAGTCCAAAATTACAACATACGAGTACAACTATGTTCTCCTGTCTGTATTTCACGGAAGAATAATTCGAACATTTATCACCGACCGATCATGGTAAATTGGCCTACCGAACTTTGTAGGCTGCGATACCTATAAACAACTCGTTTGTTCAAGTACTCGATGTATTTGTAAGGGTTTTACATCGAATTTTGATAATTTATTTTTGTAAAACGATGAATTCAAAAGATAAGCTGACACCAGAAAGCGTGTGGTGAACCGCTGAACAGACTGCGTGCGAAACTCTGACGTCACTGGTTAATTTCAACACCTCCGTCTGCCGCCAGGTGTAAGATAAAAGAACTGTACTTACTGTTATCGAATGCAACTACTCGATCTAAATTGATACAAAATAGGTTGGTTTTTGGGTGGCATTCTCCTTTAAGACGGTAAGTTTCAGACTAATCCAACTGCAGATGTGGATATTTTAATTTTTTATGATTGCCTTTGTATCTTTGAAGTTAATTGATGGATATTGTGTAATTTTAAAAATAGACTTCTATAAAGAATGTAAAAATCTCGTTCCATTTCCGGACGAATTCGACGTATTCTGCGCCATCTAATGGCCATTGTTATTATTTCGGGTTCGATTTTTGGCGTCCGCCTTTTTATCCAGCAAACTGGTCTAAGGATCACTATGAATCGCAGTTGTGTTCCTGTTGAAAAGACCGTGACTGACGTTGATTTTCCAATGGGTGCGAGAACTGTGGCGTCCTCTATTGGTGATTTTATGTTTTGGGGACCATGATTGTATCTCCTGGTTGCTTTGCAGGATGTCTGAGAACGTTTCCTGGTGTTTTCCTTTTAATGTGACAATGGCTGCCCAATGACTTTTTGAGGGCTCGGACTACTGCTGTGCCCTCTAATAATATTTTTTTCACCTTTACTTCTGTATCTCCAGAGTTCCTTGGTGTCTTTTCGTGACATTTGGCAAACAAGTTTCTATTACGAAGACAAAAGCACCGTTCCTTTTTTGGGATGGAATCTGCACCACCTAGTGGCAATTCTAATTATTTCCGAAATTGTTTTTGCCGTCTTCGTCTTCAAATGGTTCAGACGATGGTTATGAAAATGGGCAGATGTATTTTGACTGACAAGAGCACGACTGGTGTGGATTTTCATCTGGATCCTACTGCTGTGGTGACATTTTCTTCGCATCTGTGTCTGTATCTACTAAAACCCTTATAAGACCACACTTTGGCAAGTGTATTCATATCAACTTGACAACTGATGGACGGACTGGACTGCCGCTGTGCCGCCTAAAAGGATTTTTTTACGTCTGCTTCTTTATCGTGGCGGATTTTCATGAAATTGGCAAATGGTTTTGTATTAGGGAGACGACAACGCCTTTCCAATTTCGGAGCGGTTCGACCTATTCTGCGCCATCTTGTTGCAATTTTTGTGGTACTAAAAACACCAGTAAAAGCACACAATTTGCAGTGCAGTCGGAGGTGCATCTCAACGTTCCACGTTCCAGAGTGTTTTTTTACTTATCAGGGAAGGCATTTTGAACGTTTTTAGTCGATTTAAATAAAATGACATTTTTAATCTTTATCTATGTAGCTCCCCATCCAATGAGCAAATAGCATCGCTCATGTTTGATGCCAATTATGTGGACAAAATTATAAGTTCAATGCATTCAATAGTTATTTGAAGTTGTTACGAAATCCAATGTCACAAAAATATACCTAATTTTCTCAAATTCGTTACAAAAACTTATGAATACTATAATGCTGAAAAATTAAATGCACATAAAAACTTTGTATATGACAGCTTCTCTGCGAAATGGGAAAATTTATTGTTCATGTTAACTTCATGTAGAAGATTTTTACTTTAAACGAGATATGAGAATGGTCTTCCTGAGGTGTGCATGCGTGAATGAATGGTGTACTTATTTGTTTGTTTGTTTGTTTTTGTAATTGTTTGTAAATGATAATGAATACATAAAAATACCAAATCCACTCATTTTTGTTAGTTGACCATTAGAACATAGCCACAGACAATCTAACACCAACACAGCCAGTAATCAATTCATTCGAGGGAGGTTCCCGAGACGTCGTCTTTCATGATAAATTATTTTATATCAATTTTCAGTTAAGCTCATATTATGTGTTATAGTCCTTTTCCAGAGTAGATTTCATTTTATTTGTATTCACTTTGAGCGAGCATTTGTCAAACCAATGTAGTTCGATTGACTTGTTTGTCATTTACGCACGGAACACCGAGGTCGCAACCAGTAGCGGTGGAATAACGATGCCGTAACACCACTAACACGGATAACGCCGGTCAGAAAAGTATTATACCGTTTCAGTTTTAAAATACAGGCTTTTACTTGCACGACGATCAAAATTTTACTCGAAAACTTGTTTTATTTGGAAAAATGAAATGAAAAATCAACTCGCCAATCTTTATGAAGCGATATTCATGATTCAAACACCGATCTCGATTACGGTTTTACGTTCTACGAGGCTATAAGTGTCCGGCGAAGCCTAAAACATGGCATAAACTGGATATCCCCCACCGTTATGTTCCTTCGGCTCGATGTCTCCTGGAACTGATGTTCCTCAGTACTGATGCTTTAGTTCACCTGTTAATTTAATTAATGTGCGACTTCTTGGTGTGCCTCAAATTCATTGACTGGGGGAGGGGAGTAATCTTTGGCAATGACTAGGGGGTATGAACTCTTTGCGCCCCTCTGCTCCCATGAGTAGGCCCTACGTAGAGCATAACGATCATGATGCACCATTTGTAAAATGGATTTTAATCGTTTAGGAATAAAATATGATTATATTTGCCCGCTAGTGATATAGAGAAATTGCATAATCCATACGCACTGTTTTTATTTGGTGCCAACATTTAGCAGTTGCTGAGTTTCTGCTATGTTGATGGGCCCGGTGTTTCGGATCTTTGTTCTTGAATGCGAGCTCGAATTTTTAGGTATTTCCATTTCTACATTTTTTTGCAATTCGAGTTAAGTGTTCAGTGGTCGAGTACGCTATGGCTTACGTGGAAGACTGGCTTGCCCTCGATCGAGGCGAGAATCTCTCAAAAACGCAAGAACACGCGACTTCGCGCGAGATATCGCCATGTACATTACGAACGAAGCACGTCCAGGACTTTGAGTTAGGGGGGCGAAGGCACAGTATTAACCAGGATTTTGCCCGTCAAACATCCCCACCCCGATATGGCAAATGGAATCTGGGAGAAGTTTAAGGAGGGCCGTGGCATCCTTGCCCACCTTTAAATCCGCCACTGAACTTGTTAATGACCCAGCATTAAGGCCATAACTTTGCGCGTGAACTTGAAGTCTCACTTAAGTTTTTACTCGAGTTTGTAGCTTGGACTAGACACTCGCCAACACAAACCATAATATACTCGAGCAGAGAAATACAGACTTGAATTCGTACAAGAAGTAAAACTGAAAATGTCGAGTTCGATATCGATAACAAAAATTACACCCGAGTCCAAAATCCACACGTAAGAGTTTTTGCTATCGCTTTCTCGAATGGAATCTCAAATAGCGAAAAAAGCAGTGGCTGCGCTTCAGTACAAAGGTCATGCGCTTAACAACCCGCCAAAAATAACATTCAAGACATCAACTGGTACGTGCCCTCCTCTTTATCTCACATCCTGCTCATGTTTTTCACATCAATATGAAACAACCCATTTAACAGTCTATTTCACCCACAAACAAAACTGCTCGTACCATCTGTGGATGTAGACCAACATACTTTCCGTCCTGCTTGCGCTCTGCATTACGTGTATAGGATCATTAATTAAAGAATCTTGTCTTAAAGCCAGACAAAACAAACACGTGAGTTAACTTCATTCGAAGGGTCAGGGCAGGTTACTTGGCAATGCATTTAATTCACGAACGTAGTTATAGACAGCTAGAGAAGGACGTTTAAGCCGACGCGTGAAAGTGGATACCACTAGAGGAAGTCATGAATGAAATTATTTTCGCCAAAGTTTTAATATCCCCGCTGTTTGCGCTGGTTTTTATATGGGTCCAGACTGAACACGTGATGGCGGTGAACTGTAAATTTAAGCAGACAGGGACCGAGTTGACAGTTGAGCTCTCATCGCCTGCTGAGCTTACGTGCGAGGAATCCTATGCCACGTTGCTGCAAAATGCGGAAAGACGCGGCGGTAACCTCTTGACTGAAGGAAACTGGAGTTACTCGCCTTCACCTGCCACGTCGCAAACATTACAGGATAGTGCGGAAAATAATTTGCACAAAACAATCAGCCGTCTCAAGGACCTCACTAAACTTGCCAAACTTTTCGGGGACAAAAGCTACGGCCACCTGGGGTTGAAGAGACTAGGAGTTGATTTGGAAAACGAAATCGACTTTGGGTCGGAGATTTCTCGTTTAGAAGACGAGGCTTTGGGTATTATTTATGCTGAAGTTTCGTCTTTGACTCGCAAACTAAATAACACAGAAGCCAAATTAGATTTAAGAAACAGACACCTTAATCAGCTGAACGAAACGCTGAGAAAAACTCAAGTTCTACTTGCGGAAACGTCGCAACGCTTAAAGAAGGCACAAAATTCGCTTACTAAAACTATTGAGAAGACAAAACGAATTGAAGTAAAAGCAAGGTTATGCGAAACCAGCCTAGAAGAGACTGACAGAAAGCTCCTAAAGTTACAGGATATCCATCGAGAAACTCAAATCAGGTAAATTCTTTAAACTCAAAGATAAGTTGTTGCTGACTACACATATTTGTTCTAAAACATACAGAACCCATAAACGTTCACATAGATACAGGACTGGTCAAACCTTGGGTGGTGGTGAGGGGAGGGGGTCTAGCGAGAGGACTAGTCCTGCCTGAATACGAACGAGTAAGAATTTGGCTTTTAGAACTCATTTGGCATGTGCAACATGGGTAATAAATTCTCAAGCAGACTTTGTTTCAGTCCAGCTGTACGGCATTCTATTTATTGTTTGAACCTCGTTTGACCTTGTCAGTCGGATCTACATCTCTTACCCACATATGTTTAAAGTAAACTTAAAAACTGACGACCCATTTAACGCGACCGCAATGTGCCTAGTTTGACTGATTGCTATGATGAGTGTCTGGCACTATTATTGCTTTTTGTTTGATTGATTGACTTTCATGAAATTTGCTTGACTGCTTTGCCTGTTACCCATTTGTCAACATTGGATAGTTCACACAAAAATAGGCAGACCACACCCACCATACTGTAGCGACGGGCCAATATGATATTTTTTTGCAAGCATACTACAGGAACAGATTCTCTGCTACGTATTTTGTTCATATTTCATAAAGCTGTCACCACATAGAGCCGCATTATCAAAATGAGTCCTGGAAAAACAAACGAACTATTGCACGCAGCGGAAAGTCCGCTTTACAGAGCCTTTCAGCTCATGGATTACGTCATGCCCTTAGACACGCCAAGCTTCATTACATGTAAATATCTGATTGATTCAAACAAGCAACGTTCGTAGGTACGGTTTAATCAATAAAAACATTGTTTTTACTACAATGTGCAACCTTAAACATGAGGATTTTTAAAAAATAAACAAAATTATAAATTGAAAATATGTTACTTAAACAAGAAAAAGTAAATTGCCAGGTGATAATACTCATAAAATGTCCTCCTACAAGTGACGTCCTAATGACTCATTCGCCCAGAAGGGTGCTCTCTACGGACACAAATAAAAACGCCGTCGCCATACTATTTTTTGCAGCGAATGCAGAAATGTTTCCTTCCATAATTCTGGTTGGGCCCTGCTACAGCATTCTAGATCAGCCGGTGCGTCAAATAGGATTTGTAATATTGGTCAAGTCATTGCTGACAGTCACGATGCAATAGCCAGTTATTGGCAATCGTGTATTTTTTCTGATAATAATGATTTTTGAGACCGCCGTGACTTCCTCAGACGTTAGAAGTTTTACTCAAAATTTACAAACCTGTTCCTGTGTTTTATTGCTATTAAAATAGGACACTATTCTAATAAAAATAGTGTCTTATTTTAATGTTTAACTATTGAAAATGAATACATTCGAAGTTCTACCTAATTGCCAATAAAGTTTTCCATTATGGTAAGGTTGAACGTTTGAACAACAAAAAACTGCGGTCGTACTATTTATATTCTGACTGCGTGAACATTTCAAATTATTAAGTACTTGTGAACACATTTTTAATTTAATATTGTTTGGTTGTCGCTTGGCAATATGTGCTCAAGAAAACTAATCGTTAATATACCACAGAATTCACACAAATGCTATTTGGAAACAACCTTAAAGACGTATTTGCATGCTCCTAATTATGCTAATGTATAGTTGGAACTGAACGACGACTGAGCAACATCTACGCTAAACAAAGTGCAGTGGTATTCATTTACAACTGGTAAATGTGAAATAAAAAAAATCTGCAAATAGGTGACCTTTGCACTACTGACGTACGTTGGGGGTTCAAATAACCCTCATCATGTAGTGTTATTCTCCAACACCACGTCCCGATATTTACTAGACACGGTTGAATGAGTGATTTACGGCGGATCATTTTCGACTCAAAACTCGTTCTTAAAAGCATCTGGTAATTTTCAACCTACTTCATATCCACAGCATTGCTAAATGTCTTGTTTCTAACTTATTTGACTAAGAAATCACAGAGATGAAGAAATAGCGTGCAAGTTCCATTTTAAAGGGACATTTTCGTTTTTTACGGCCGAAAACGCATTTTAGGTTTGTAGACTTCATGAAGTTATTAGTTTTAGCCAAAGCTATAAAAAAGCAAAAGGTGCGTTTTTTTATTTTTACCATTGTCTGCCTAAAATTCGGTGAAATGAAGTCGGTAGCTTTACGATTAGCACAGCATGGAACTGTTATAATTGGGGGTTGCAGGATTGATCCCGAGCTGAGGCTGATCTCAGAAAATCACTTTGTTCGTCGATAACGTCACTTTGATGGCTTCAAATGTCGTTAAACGCAAATTTGGACACGCAAAATTCACTTTGTATGATCGAGGGCCGGTAGACTTGGGAACAAACACAACATATGGAGCCGGGAGTATATCATCTCGAAAATTCGACTTGTGCTTTATCTTGTTTGCGCTCACGCATTTACGTAGTACCCTTGTTGCGGTATCATCAAAACGTCACAGCAACGAAAGTTATTTCAATATTAAATCCTGCTTCATCACAACTTAAGAGATACTTCTGCCTATTCATTGTTAGTTCAAAGCACAGTTATAACGATCTTTAAAGCAGACCAACTTAGTTCAAGCGTTTCCCCAAAACACGCCTTTCAACGTGACATGACATTTTTAGAATAGTTAAAACATTGCACAAAATATGTAAGCTTAAATTTTGAATTTCCATTAGTTCTCAAACAAAACAGCAGTCAATACAAATAAGATGACCGAAATCCACTGTACAGTTTAATTTGGAAATCGACATTAACTTTGTGAGTATCCACTAGAGGGGCGCAATTTACAGAATGTACATGTTTTATTTCGATAGAACTTATTACGCGTACTTAACTAGCAGATACAAAGAAAATGACGCCTTCATCTCAACTAATGGAGGATCTATCTCATTGTTTATTACGATGTTCAAATTTGAGAGCGTTTTTGCGGCAACAGTGCAATTTTTATAGTGACATGCGTTCGGCACCGGGCGCGTAAAAATGATGGAACTCTTTGATATACAATAACTGCGAAGCACTCGATGTCCATGTTTAAAAGCTTTATTGTGGTCATATTTTGAATACACGCTTTTCTCCGCTTTCTGCTTAAACGCCTGTGCCATAACTTGGATGCCGCATATTTTCAACTAGTGCGGGTCTGTGGCGAGCTAGGCCTCATGATTTCGGTGATCAATTTTAACTCTACTTCATAAACAATTAGGTTTTAACGTAACTATTTATTAACGAACCAATTAAAGTTGAGCTCAGACTACAACAAAGATATATTGCTGGGGCCCGTTCCAACAAAACTGACTTAGCTAAGACAATTCCTAAATTTTACTAACTTTTAAAATAAAAGTTCAATTTGTCTCAAAATCATTTCAAGAAGGAGATGTTAAGCTTGATTTAAATGTTTGACGTACGTTTTGGCTTAATTTTGATGAATTTACCAGATATGGAAGTTTCAAAGTTTGGAAGTTAAGACAAATCTTAGACTTAAGTCAATAATGAACTTAAGTCAGTTTCTTGGAACGGGCCCCTGGCCTCTTTAATGGTTTATAAATTCGCGATATTTCTAAAACTTGAGTTTATTTCTCCTTGTAGACTGTCGGAGAGTAACACGAGAAACCATTATCTCAAGGGAAGGGTCAACTACTTCTCTTCACAATTGAACGAAACGGACCGCCAGTTTCGGGAAACTACGCTCAAGTACAATAAACTTACAAGGGACCACAAGAGGGTGCTTNAGCTCAGACTACAACAAAGATATATTGCTGGCCTCTTTAATGGTTTATAAATTCGCGATATTTCTAAAACTTGAGTTTATTTCTCCTTGTAGACTGTCGGAGAGTAACACGAGAAACCATTATCTCAAGGGAAGGGTCAACTACTTCTCTTCACAATTGAACGAAACGGACCGTCAGTTCCGGGAAACTACGCTCAAGTACAATAAACTTACAAGGGACCACAAGAGGGTGCTTCATCTAGTCGCTTTACGAGAGGCTCAACTTAAAGAATGCTTAAAAAGTGAGGCTCTTAAGGGATGTGTATCAAACTTCAGTCTGCCTATTAAAAAGGGTTTCAGCAAGTTTGGAATTTTCAATGAAAATGAATACACTCGACTTTCGTGAATTAGAACAAATTTTTTTTTTAAATTTTCAAGATTCCAAATTCAATTAGATGCATGTCCATATACGCCTTTAGCACAAGAAAGTTTACAAATACGCTCTTGTGTTGGCACACAGTGTAATAAATGATCAAATCTCGTTGCTTTAAGAAAGAGAACGCGTTCACGTTACATTTATTCGTGGATCTTGGATCGGATAATGAGTCATCATCAGAGGAGAAATATAAAGTAATCAGAGCGAACACCCATAGAAAGGTGTGAAATTTTCCGGCAAGCTGAAATGATAATGTTATTTAATAATGTTGTTCTACAAAATTCTATCGAACACGTTTTTGTCTTGACGATGTGAAAAATGTACATTGTGGTAATCAGTTTGTGATCATCGCCAACACAACTATAGGCCACGAAACTGATTTTCTCATCGCCAAGACGAAAATGTGCTGTCGAGAACGCCGGATAACATTATGTAGCAACGTTGTAAGGTCGGATTGATCGTGTATTATCAATGCAGAAAGTCTTGTAGCTTCCTGATGAGTATCAACATGTGAGAAAGAGCGCCCTCTAGCCTACACTGATGAGGTGCACCACTTCCTGTCTGGTGGTTGTAATCACAGATATAAATGCTATGGTTGTAACCTGCTACACCGGATTATGTTGGGAATGCGATTCGAACCAAGGCTTATACCAACGTCAAAACATCTTCAGTCTTATTCAATACCAGAACACTTTACACTTGTTTGATCATTGCGAAACCGCGAAAGTTACCAGAGGTGATGTTAATTTGCATGCGCGTGCATGTTAGATCTGCTAACATAGCAAAGCACGCCATCTAACCGCGCTTGTATGACTAGACTGCTAACGAGATGCTGTGAGCATAAGTTTTTAGACGCACTGATTATCAGAATTGAGAGCACGAGTCCGGCCCCGGCACACCCGCCAAAACATGAGGCAAGACTGCATTCTCAAACTGTATGCTTAATCATTCTGTGCTATCCTAAAAGTCTGCTTATTTGTAGTGTTTCGCGCCTATACGTGTTCGCACCGGTTATTTTAGACTACTACACTGGTGACGAATGTGTCCGATTGGTGACGAATGTGTCCGATCCAAGATTCAGGAATAAGTGAATATTTTGTGTACATGTATACATGTTCTTTTCGTTTATCAATGTGAATTGGTCATTTTTTACACCTTGTGCCAACACAGGAGTAGTTCCGAAATACTAAGAGGTTTCTGAGGAAACTAGACCGGCAGTATATTATCATAATGCCTCAATTCATCCTTTGACACCACATGAGGGCGCTGCGAAGGAAGGTTAAATCGCCAGGAGCCATTGTTGTTAGTCTTTTCCTGTTTGTGTTAAATAAAACATCGTGACGTGATAAGGGAGCCCTTTTTGGGGAGGAGCCCCCGATGATGAAATTTATTGCCACAGTTTTCTTTTCATAGAGACCCCTGGCGGAGGGGGCACAATTTTCTTTTCATATTAAGAGACCCCTGGCGGAGGGGGATTGAGCAAATGTTGGAATCAACTACTGTTTTTATTATTTGTGAAATAATACATGATGCTTTATTACAGGAGGCACCTACGGTGCAATCAATTGCCAATCTTGTTTTTTGTAGTTATAGGAAATTCTTCAGTATCAATGGACCACCGATCATGACATATACTGCCGCCATAATTGTTTTTGAGGGATTATTGATCCTTCCATTTTAAGGGAGCCGGCTTTCGGATGAATGTCCGGATAATGGAATCACTCAGGTGATCTTCCACTTTTTTCTGTTTTCGTTTAAGGCTAAGGGTACCCCTTTAAGAAGGAGTTCTGTATGGCGAAATCAATCGTTATTCAATTTTGTGATAATAATTATTCTATAGTTTCCCGGGACAATTGCCACATGTGAACCCGGCATTGACGACAGCCCTGCATAAGTGCACGTGTGGCTACTTAATTAAGTGAAATTGCAGCGAATTCTCAGAATTCTNCTTTAGCATAAGAAAGTTTACAAATACGCTCTTGTGTTGGCACACAGTGTAATAAATGATCAAAGCCCATTGCTTTAAGAAAGAGAACGCGTTCACATTACATTTATTCGTGGATCTTGGATCGGATAATGAGTCATCATCAGAGGAGAAATATAACGTAATCAGTGCGAACACCCATAGAAAGGTGTGAAAATTTCAGGCAAGCTGAAATGATAATGTTATTTAATAATTTTGTTCTTCAAAATTCTATGGAGCACGTTTTTGTCTTGACGATGTGAAAAATGTACATTGTAGTAATCAGTTTGTGATCATCGCCAACACAAATAATTCTATAGGCCACGAAACTGATTTTCTCATCGCCAAAGACAAAAATGTGCTGTCGACAACGTCGGATAACATTATGTCACAACGTTGTAAGGTCGGATTGATCGTGTATTATCAATGCAGAAAGTCTTGTAGCTTCCTGATGAGTATCAACATGTGAGAAAAGAGCGCCCTCTAGCCTACACTGATGACGTGCACCACTTCCTGTCTGGTGGTTGTAATCACAGATATAAATGCTATGTTCTTTTCGTTTATCAATGTGAATTGGTCATTTTTTACACCTTGTGCCAACACAGGAGTAGTTCCGAAATACTAAGAGGTTTCTGAGGAAACTAGACCGGCAGTAAATTATCATAATGCCTCAATTCATCCTTTGACACCACATGAGGGCGCTGCGAAGGAAGGTTAAATCGCCAGGAGCCATTGTTGTTAGTCTTTTCCTGTTTGTGTTAAATAAAACATCGTGACGTGATAAGGGAGCCCTTTTTGGGGAGGAGCCCCCGATGATGAAATTTATTGCCACAGTTTTCTTTTCATAGAGACCCCTGGCGGAGGGGGCACAATTTTCTTTTCATATTAAGAGACCCCTGGCGGAGGGGGATTGAGCAAATGTTGGAATCAACTACTGTTTTTATTATTTGTGAAATAATACATGATGCCTTATTACAGGAGGCACCTACGGTGCAATCAATTGCCAATATTGTTTTTTGTAGTTATAGGAAATTCTTCAGTATCAATGGACCACCGATCATGACATATACTGCCGCCATAATTGTTTTTGAGGGATTATTGATCCTTCCATTTTTAGGGAGCCGGCTTTCGGATGAATGTCCGGATAATGGAATCACTCAGGTGCTCTTCCACTTTTTCTGTTTTCGTTTAAGGCTAAGGGTACCCCTTTAAGAAGGAGTTCTGTATGGCGAAATCAATCGTTATTCAATTTTTGTGATAATATTCTATAGTTTCCCGGGACAATTGCCACATGTGAACCCGGCATTGACGACAGCCCTGCATAAGTGCACGTGTGGCTACTTAATTAAGTGAAATTGCAGCGAATTCTCAGAATTCTCATGCTGATATTCTGTGTGCAGGTAAAACAAACCAGTTCTGCGGCTTTGAACACGACACAATTTGCGGGTTCACTTCTGACACTAAAGGTGCCAAATTTAACTGGACCAGGAGGCACGGTCCGACGCCCTCCTTAAGGACTGGGCCTGACATCGATCACACATGCTTGAGTGAAAGGGGTAAGAAACATTGGCATGTAGTTGAATGTATATTGCTCATCCAGTTGTGAGAAAATGCAAATCAAAAATAAACCCATTACTGAACTTACCTTATGATAGCGTAGGGTCCCCATCTTGCAGACCGTCCAAGTGCTGGAGTGTTGGCATTGGCGGGGATTGTTGTCACGTGGGTTGTGACAAAATTTCTTTGGTTGGTGACGTAATACGCTGTTCCAAGCAGCTGATAGATTATGTATCAGTCCTCCGTGTCTGTTGAGGTTCAATTCTCTGGTGAATCGTCTCTCTCACACCACGGGAAAACCAATCCTCCTCAGTATCACGGATCATTACGGTTGCCAAGCAAAGCTTTAATGTCGAGGGTTACAGGGTGAAAATGGTTCATCTACAGTGAAACAAACTTAAAGTGGGAGTTATTGCATAAGTCGAGGCTACATTAAAAACGATATTGCCTCTCAGTCGTAGGGTCCGCTTTCTAACTAGACGCAACCAAAAATAAAACGCAGTCGGAACGCTGTTTTTAGGGGTTTCGCAAATATTTCGTTCGAATATTGTGGTTGCCGCAACCCANCCTCCTGTGTGTACTGATCTTCTTAAGAAAGTTAACTTTAATCACCAAAAAGGTGTATAACGGGATTAAATAGGAAGCTTTTGAAATGACATGAAACCCGCATAATCGATAGTATATTACATAGTTGGTTTCACCATAGACTCCCATCCTTGCCAAATGATCTATCTTTGAACAAACACTGTTCTCGCACAATGTCCACGATGCAGGGAGCATACATGTTGGAGCCTGACGAAAGGTTCCTCACCGTTCTTTACAAATCAAGGAATAGCGGGTTTGACGACCAATTGTGCAAGGAAAACGTGTTTATCAGACAGTTTTGATAGTCCGTTTAGTTGGTCAGTGCTGCGGCAACTTTGCCAATATGTCACCCATTCATGAAGGTTGATCCAAGTTCTATATGGACCTACGTCCGTCCACAGTTTGCATTACGTTTGAAGCGTCAGGTGGCATTTTGGATTTTTGTCTTATCCTTTGTTTAGGCCTTGTCACCTTGGCTGTAGGCCTTTGCAGGCTTTGTCACCTTCTTGGCTATAGGCCTTGTCAGGCCATGTCTGCAAAATTCCTGATAAAGTCATCTGAGGACCGGTTTGGCAAGTTTCCATATCAGAATGATGCTGTTACCCACCATGCGAGAATTTCAATCTTAAATTCCAATGCCAAAAATATTGACTGAATTATTATTCTTTTTTAATAATATAGGCCACTACATGTACATCGAGGCATCTGCCAGACGTTACGGCGACAACGCCCGACTTGTGTCGCCCAAGTATCAAAGCGTGAGCAGCGAGCAATGTATTGAATTCTACTATCACATGTTTGGTCACCACTGCGGAACTCTGAGCGTCCGTATACAGGTAGTAGAAATCTCACAAATATACCTCATCTTCCCCTAATAAATATCTTCGTATTACAAAACGACGGTCTTTAACCCGCGCCAATCTCAAAAGGCTATGTCAACTTTGCAACTGGTTATATCTGCAAGCATCGACCAGCCTTTTGAGTCAGTTATTGTCCGGTTGTGGAAAGACTGCACTTCTCTAACCACTGGCACGGTGCACTTTGTGACGCAATGATAAACTGTTTTACCTGGATAGTGCTTTTATTTCCGTGTAGGCATTAATCGATGTAGCAGGTGACGAAACCGTTTTTGGATGAAATGACCAAAACAGGATTTATCGTCCCTTTAAGAGAGGATGCGAGACCATTTAACGGAACAAAGCAAGGAAAAGACTGTGCGCGCAACAATGTGCATAGAGGTTTAATTCCGTGTGTATTTGTTCAGGTTCAAGGCGTCCAGACAACGCCACTGTGGAGAATGATTGGAAATCAGGGAGACGTGTGGACGCTAGCAAGGTTCGCTGTGCCGCGGCAACTAGCAATGAGGGGTTACAAGGTGAACGAATGAGGTTTCAGATTAATTCAGTGCAGCGCTTTACCACATTCAACTCGCTTCCTTGAGATTTTCCACCGGTAGGTCAAGCAAAACTCAACCGAAAACAGAGCAAGAATGACGAAATTTTGGAACATTTTGACAAAATTAGAAGCAGAAATGACTTCAGGTAACAATTGTTCTAAAATGTCTACAACAGGTCATAAGACAGTCCTTGTCAAAAATAAGAATCCAACAATTGTCAGAACAAAGCTGAAGTTGCTCACGTGTTCTATTCTCTATCGTCTTCACTCTGGTAAACTATCAAACTTATGTTTTGAAAACGTGATCAAACTCGGAGTTTGCTGCTGATCTTTAGGTGAATTGGACAAACCTTGGGAAAGGCAAACTCGACCAAACAAGTTTGTAAAGGAAGAGTTTGTCAATGTAGACCACTAAAATTTGAGATTTCTCCTTCCCGCTTTTTTGGTGTTGTAATGTCCTTGAAGAGTTCTTTATGAAAACGCTCTTCGTTGTTTGTAGTATCGAAGCTTGTTTGATCGGAGGTCCGTGCAGCCAGTTTCCAACGGCCGAGGGAATGCAATGAATTTTTGTTGTACGAATACTGTGGATCTTCTGAAAAGCTACACGTCAAAAGTAAAAAATAAGTAATCCTTGAGAACTTTTACAGTTGCATAGAATTCTAAATTTATGTGCAACTTCAAAAACGGCAAACATCACACTCTTCTAACGTATTCCAAATCAGCTGTGAAAGCTACCAGGGGCCCGCTAAAAGAAAACTGACTTGGGTAAGACAAAATCTTAAATTTCAGTCAATTTTACGTAAAGAAAGAAATCTAAGTTTTTGACTTAAGTCTTGTCTTAATTTTTAATAACTTTCGGTTAGTGGAAGTTTCAAAGTTTGGAAGTTGAAACAAATCTTAGACTTAAGTCCACTGGTTAGGGTTACATACCTTTCATAATCGTGCATACAAGTTTAGCCCGGCCACGGTCACAAACTTGTCCATGAATGCGACAATCATACAGACTGTAAGACGAGTCCGTGAAGGTGACTCACACGACGAAAGGGACTGTGATCACAGCTTTTGTCAGCTGAAAACCAGAACACAGTTATCTGTCCCCCACCTCGCCAGCGACCTTGGTTTGATAAAAATTATCACAAAAATTTGAAATTAGTTCAAGTGACAAGCAATTATTCACTTAGTTAATGCATTGTTTCTTCTAGGTTGTCTTCGAGGGGACCCTTGAGCGAGGACACCAGAGCGACATTGCCATCGATGACGTCAAGATATACGACGGCGCATGCCCAACTGACAACGGAAAAATAATCGACATGTACAAGTTCAGGCGAAACAGACTGTACAGGACTTAGTTTTGTAGAATCAAGTCGTGGATTTTAAGATTTTTACAGACATATGCATGCGCGCACACTCACCCACTTGCACATTGCCGGATTTACACCGCGTTCAGTTGTGGAGTTTTCAAAAAAAAGATAGGACGCCTGATCATGCGACAGGTAAGCCGCTTAAAACGGCAACTGTTCACAACGAAGTCCTATCTGTGTCGAGTAATTAGCGTAACACTAATGTGCAAAATGCTGATGTTCTGACTAACCGCATGAGAGCACGATAAGCGACCACAGAGTTATGTAATGGTAGTGCATTTTTCTAATGGTAAGAACATACCTGCCTTCTGATTTGGGGGCCGACGTTGGGAAGGCAGATCAGCCTCCCGTTCAATAATGCTAGGACCTCGCTAAAAAGCAAGACTTCGCGAGATTACATGAGATATTGCCATGTATTTCAAATGAGAACATGTGACTCTGGCTAGATTTTAGGTAGGTCCTAGCGTAGGTCCTAGCGTATGTCATAGCGTTACTGAACGCACGCCAGATGTCTTACGAGCGTTCACGTTACGTTTTCAGACTGCGAACCGATCTGCCTTCTGAGCTGACGGCATATGGACGCTGTATTAGTCTTTTAGGGTTCGGAACACAGGGAACAAACTACTGGGCCAGCTCATATGTGGGCTTAGCTTTAGCACATGAAACTGGCACGGTGAGTTTCATAAGAGAAGACTTTTGGAGTGATCACTAATTGAGTATTCGCGAAATATCAACATGGATCTCAAGCGAATTACGTAGTCAGATTATAGTTTTTACTCCCGAATATCTTGCATTACGGAACGCCCAGGCCCCTGTTAGTATTTTGACCCCAAATTTCTTGTTTCAGTTGCACTATGTGTACATTCTCAAAGAAATTAGATGTTAGAAATGCAGAACACAGACAGTAAAGACATCCTGTACATAATGGAGGGTCAACGTGTTTGTTCATATCTGAAATTGTCTTAGTTATCAAATATTTCCATCCCCCATTTTTCCAAATTTAAACGCTGTTACCTTAAGGTTATGACAGTATAAAGGTATGTATTTTAGTTTAACAGACACAGAGCCTTCAAATTGTTTCCAATCACACGTGTATGCCGTACGATTGTCGTGTACTAATAGTGAACTGAGACCATGAAACAAACTTAGATAACCAAAAAATGCATAATTTCATCTCAGACATGTGATATTTTCCGCCAAGACTACACGTGACAACGCAATATTTCGGGTACGCGCAACTAAAATTACAAAGGGGCTACGATTGCTTGCAGGATGGCCAAACATCACCCACATTATGAAAGCCACACAAAGAGTAAAATAGCATCAAAACTACGTGACTTGCTTTGTTAAAACCCATTTTTCTCTAAAAACGAAAATTGTTTTACCCTCATGAAGTCAATCTCACAATGCGTCTCTTACCGTGACGGAAATCCATTTCCATTATGAACAAGAATACCGAAACCGTCGACAAATTAAGAAAAATGTATCAGAATTTATTGGGGTTGACAAAGTAAACCCAAAATTCCAAATTCGAAAATCGCACAAGCACGCACAGCTTTAAACGATCGTGTAAGAATTTGGAAAGCTGGAGGTCGCCGTTTTTGTAAAAATTGTGACAGGCAGCTAGCATCTTTACTCGTCACAAAAATTTAGAAGTATGGATCATTGTAATTGGTCGTGATATAATGATGTTTATGCATAACCTTGAGAATGATTGTGATTGGTCGTGAATACTCATAGTGGATAACTGGTGAATATACTGTGTGTCTCAAGCTGACTTAAATTGTATTTTCCGTGATTGTCTTCATATCATCCGTTCAGAACCACGAGAATCAATAGAACATGGGTAACAAAATTTGACAACTGGCGAAATCGTCTGCTTTCATTTGTGGATACATCATGTGCTACGTTTCCAACATCCGGGCCCTGATTGAACCGATTATCTCTATTTGCATTGTAATCCTTCACGAGCTGGTTAGAGCGTCGTTCTTTCTCCAATTGAGAATATCATTCGTTCTCCTGTTTCAATATCTATAGCGGACATAATGAGCAAATCCTGTTTGAAGCCCACTCGTAGTGACGTAGGAACTCCTATTATTTGTCCAGTTACTTGCACGTTGTCAGGAGTTGATATTAACCACTTAATTTCTGATGTCTCCGTGTCGACGGCTACCACAAAGTAATCCTGCATACAGTTTTCGACATGAAAGTCGTAACACAATGCAATGAATTCGTCGGTTTTAGCCGAACCAATGTATAATCCTAACACCAACGTTTGGTTGTCATAGTTAGTTGGGGTCATTAGAGCCATTTTCGAAGTGATCTTCACATCTGAGCAATGCAGAACGTCCGTCATGCAAATGGTTCTGTCAGGATTTAAATTGCCATCCAAGCTAAAAATGTCAAAATCATAATATTGTACCCAAACACGCCGAGTTTTGAACTTCGATTGGATTTTCGGCTCAAATTTTTCACGAGGCGCGAAAAATTTAAGGTTTCCATCGTGTTTTGATAAATGTGAGCTCACGCGATTTTTAGTTATTTTGAATTTGGTTTTAGCCATCTTGTTCACGAGGTTTTCAATTTGAATATCTTCATCATACATGTATGCATCGCGGTGATAATCCATATTATCATCGAAAGCAAAGAGATGACCATCGTCGATGTCGAGGAATTTAGAAATTTGGCCAGATTTTCCGCCATCTTTGATGACCCAGAGTCCATTCATTCCACTCGCAGATGTCAGAGGGTACAGCGCATACACCATTCCATCAGTGGCAAGCAGTGTATAATTGGAATTTGTACCACCCAGTTTCAACTGGTACTGTCTGTTGCTTTCCATAGGAATCCTCGTCTTCTCGGTACTCGCTCTTTTTCGCAAGTATAAAATCTTCTCACTCTCGCTAGGTTTTGTGATGTTAACGTACCACGCTACTTTAAGACGAGGCGCCATCAAACCGGTGATGTCTACGGCATAAAGACGAGCGATCTGAAATCAGAAGTTAAGCTATTGTGCTTTTGTTTAGATAAGAAGTCATGTGTCATAGTATGAAAACTCAGAGTTTCACAGTCTTCATATCTTTATTATTCATAAACAGTTTAAAGTGGTACACAGATATGGACTTTTAATTAATGACATAACACCACATTAAGATCTGGTCGATCAGTGATATTAGATAAGCAAATGACCGTTACACGAGGGATTCTAGTGGACGTTCACCTGCTTTAAGGGTGATGCTTCGCTGACATTTTCGTGGGTATAGGGTGCCCAAAACCTTAACAAAGATACTGTGAAATATGAATACTAGAAAATGATTTTAATGTTTCAAAGTTTTTGACAAGGCACAAAAATAGGGAAATGTCACAGATGATTCCAGTTGCTGAGAAACGAAATAAATTTTCAGACTCTGCACAACTGATCCTACATGTTCTTCAGTCTTCAGAAAACGAGTGTTTCTCATTCAGCTGCAACCTTCTTTGTTTAAATCCATGACAGCGTTTTCCCGTTCAGTGACTTTACCAGACGAAGGGGTTCTGAGCGTGTGATAACATCTAGCTTCTTTGTTAACTGCCAAGCACCGTCGTCTGTCTGTTATGACAGCAATCAGGCCAGACCTACCAGGCTTATTACAGACCACTTGTGAACACCGTCAAACCCAGAGTGAATTGGCACATTCGGAAAGAATAGATTATCGTAACTTAGGTTGCAGTTGGGGGATTTTGGCGATTCAAAAACTAAAAATGATCACCATTTGATGAGGATTTCAGAAATGCTATTGGTTTATGTCCAAATATGTTATAACTTATAACTTTTATTTTTAACAGCACAGCCCAGTTAGGCTAGATACGATCTTATTGAAGATTAGAGCAATTATCGAACAAAAGAGAGCTGTCCCTTCAACCATAAATGCCAGAATGGAATTAATCAGTCGTGTAAGATATTGGCCACAGGGGTAAACGCCGTAATGCGAACACCATTTCTACTGCTGAAGACAAATTAAAAACGGCTTTTTAATTGTTTTGTGTCTTGGTGCCCCCGGCCTGCATTGTTGAAAATTCTCGATATCTGCAATGGAACTGGCTGCGTTATTTGCCAAAATTTGTGTTCTTTTCAGTAAGAGACTACTGTGGTACTTGTTTAAAATCTATGCACAGTAAAACTTTTCCATTCCTGGAAAAGAAAGGAATAATAAAATGATATTCCCGAAATCCGGGCTTAGAATGTATCCAAGTAGGGTCATCAGGGTATCCACAAATGAATTAAAAAATACCAGAAGTTTTTTGGCTCCTCAGTTATCATCGCTGGAGCCTTCATCAGTTTGATATATCTTACCGCTAGGTGTCGCTGGGGGCAATACAGGATTGCACATGCGACTGAGTCTGTAAGCACCATCGTCTCCGTTCACAGGAATACACTGTTGTGAAATCCGGACCGGATTCTTGTAGCAGTAGGTCAATTGCAATAAGAATCGCACATTGTTGATGTATTATCCAAATGTGGATAACGGAAATGAAATGGAAAAAGTCCAGCGGAACATTTCTGTAATTCTACTAGTAAAGATCATTACAGAGAAATGGTAGTCATCCCGTATGTCAAGGACCTCGGGAAAACTGCTAGAAAAGTTAACATAAGGACTGCCATAATACCTGTGTCAACAATTAGACGACAACTGGTCCACCCTAAGGATAAGGGTTGGTAAAAGACACCAATGGATTGGCCGGGTACCGCCATTCCATGGCTCCTCCGACTGCTCCTGCGTGGAGGAGATGGCATGAAATTTTAGCTACAGACTTGGAAGCAACCTGTGCGGAAAAATGTCATTTACAAAGAGCAACAAAAACGAATATTTAAACTAATTCCACAAATCTGCAATCACAGATCATGCTGTTAATCAAAATCATGATTGGTTGGATACCACCTTAATGGACAGAGAATCTAATGATTATGCAAGAAGAATCAGGAACTAAGGCGGTATGGATTTCACAACAGTGTAATCTTGTGAGCAGAGACAATGGTGGTTACAGACTCAGCCGCGTCACTGTACAACCCACTTATACAACCAGCGACACCTAGTGGCAAGACATCAAATTGATAAAAGCTTCAGTCGTGATTACTGAGAAGCCGAAACTTTCTGGTAGTTTAATTTATCTACGAATGCAAAGCATGAAATATGTTTACTCTGGGTTTACAATGTTTTGTGACCATTTTGGGGACACTCCTCATATTGACACGATACATTATATGTTTCGCGTGACTGTTATCCAAGCAGTTCTCCAATTGCAAACATTGTCAATGTCCCGTGCTCACTATTTCTCCCGTAGGCTACTATTACATCTTGTTTGCCACCTTTTCTGAGGGAAGCCGAAACACCAGCCATCTGTCCAAACACTTCAACATCATTGGGAGTGGAAACCATCCATTTAAATGATGACGTCGCAGGATCCATACCAACGATGAAGTTAGTTTGCGAACAGTCGATCGCTTTGAAGCCATTGCATAAAGATAGAAACTCATCGGTCTTGACGCCGTCCACAGAGATGGCAAACAATAACATTTGATCGTTTGAGGTGGTTGAAGCTACGAGCATTATTTTAGACGTTATAGAAACACCACTCATGAACAGAAGGAAAGAGAGTGATATCTTTGCTTGCTCCATGCCGTTTTCGTCGATGCCAATGATATCCGATTTTTGGACATGAACCCACACTAGCATGTCTTCATGGTCATCTCCTTCCTGGAACGGACGCTTTAGTTGGTGATCATTGGTCTTCGAGTGTGAAAATCGCCCCATATTTCCGATATTTTGACCCTCTGTCTGATGGAACAAATGCATGTTGTCACCCACAGCAAAATCTTTGCCGTTTTTGATGTCTACTTTCGCCAGAACTCTACCATTCTGTCCCCCGTCATTGACGATCCACAAGGAGTTCGAGGATGTCTCATAGCAGTTAATGGGATCAACACATTGAGCAAAGCCCGGATAAAGCATGTAAACCTTCTTATCCTTCGCCAACAGTTTGTAAGTATGATGAAAATAGGATGCTCCGTTGAAAAGTTTTGATGAATCTGGACTCGATTCCGAAGTATGGACGTACTGGAGAGTTTTTGTGACATGAAGGTACCAAGCAACCTTCAATCGTTCATTCATAATTTCGGTGATGTCAACTGCATAGAGGCGTGTCTCCTAAGGTGAAATATATTCAGGTGGTGTAAGCTTCAAATCTCAATTCACTTGTTACCAATTTAATTACCACTACATTACGCAAATAGAAACCTTAGATAAATATCCAGATTACGTGAAACAGAGCTTACGAGGCCCTGCAACGTACATGCGAAATGAAATCGTTTTAAACTAAGTCAGTAAATTTGGCAGCAGTCCCAATAGTCCGACCCGATACTGGAGGTACACCAACACACGTCAGTGAACTGCCGCTTGCGTTAATTTCTCATGATTGTTTAGCAGTCTGTACTTACATCAGCTACTAGGAAGCCATCCTCTGACTTAAACCTCATAAGTGAGTAAATACGCGATCCGTATATGACAGGCTGGGCTATGGGAACAAAGGCCCCTTTCATGCCGTTGATGGTCTCATTTAGGTACATGCTGGCGTCAACGATGCCGTCTGCAAAATACGTGCAGTGAGTACATATGTTACACAAACGCGACACAAGAAGAATGTATTTGTATTCCAAAACCATTTTACACCTACAACTAGTCAGGTGTTGTTCGAACATAATTCTAGTTAGCCAGTGTCCTACAGACAGAGTAGGAACGGTATATTGGGTTTGCTATAATTGCCCGGCTGGTCAATCAGTGTTTGTATGGCTGATGTCATTTAATTCCTTGGAATACTTAAAAACAAGTCAATACCAAGGCAATAAGCGGAGACAGGCACTAGTTTGGCATAGTGAACATATTCGACAAATATTCATATGTAACGAGTAAAACCAAGATAAGGCGGTGGCGCTGTTCCTCAGGAATCACCTATTTTTTCGCTCGCCCGTAAGATCAGTGAATGGAATTTAGGAAGTTCTTGTCAGATCAAGAACCAAAGTTCTTTGCTTGGTTGCAAATGTCTTGCTTGTATTTCATTTTCATATTTCTGTCACAATACCAGATGTTTCAGGAACTTCTATAGACCTAATTCACGTCAACAGGAGGCGGGTTCCAAAACGGCTTGGCTTATCCGCATAATTGTACTCGGCGTTGCTCGAACGGCTAGAAAACAGTACGGACACTCAACTGTCTGCTTTACAATCTCTAAGGACGTTGAGATTCGGAAGCGTTGGGTCCTTGTCATACGCCGCAACGAAGGAAAATATGTCCGTGTAAAATTTATAAATGTTTTTGAAAAGTTAGATCATATTTTGTCGCATCTTGGTTGCCCAGCATCATAGCAACGACCGGAGAATCTTCGGCCAGCCAGGCTGTTTTCATGACTACGGGTTGAAACGTGATGCATTTTTCTTTCCAAAAAGGACAGGGCCCTCAATCCCTCAATTTTGGGGCCGAATATCGGCCCTATTCTCCTCTCAAAATATTGAAAAATCACGCGAAATTCCCCCACGAGGCCTAAAATTCCCCTAGTGATCGAAAATTTCTCTCCGGCGATTTAAATCACCTGCAACCACAGAGGTGACAATTTGAAAAACAACAAAATGCCGAATATATCTTCAACTCATCAACAATACGAGCAGACAACCAGGTTCGTAAAGAAAGCATTTTTGTCAAGACTTTTCAAGAAGAAACGTAACCCTGCATTCAGCATAACCTAATCCGTAACACTACGATCGCCGCAGTTTGGTCATATTTACTTTTCATGTTTCGAACCTAGTTTTCCGAAAAAAAACTTCTAACCTTTCATCAGACAACTCTTTGGTGCGTTCACTTGTTCTCTAATGTATTTTTCTACGTCTCTGTGGTTAATTATTGATACATTTTTTAGGATATAATATCCAGGTTGGACTCGAAAGACCGGCAATTTAACTCACGCAATGTCAACTTCGGCTTTGTATATCGCAGTGAGCCTCGCTTTGGATTTTAATGTCCGCCGCATGAATTAGGTCTATATCGGCTTGCACGAGGGTGTCTGCGTGCTGGCGGCTGGAACGTGGCTCAGCCCTCGTCTTGCCAATACGTTATGGAACCCTAGTGGATTCTGATAAAATCGGCACAAAACACGCTTTGAATGATTTTAAATCCCTGATTATTCGTCGTCTAAATATCATTTTCGACCTTCTGGCCATCACTCAGCGAATTAACATATCCAATAAATATTCCATTCAGTTTCCATGACAGCGACATCCCGTTGCTCCCAACTTGTTCGATTCTATAGCCGTTGGGAAGTTTACCCCCGTAACCAATATCTTACGCGACTGATTAACTCCATTCTGGCATTTATGGTTGGAGGGCCTGCGCTCTTTTGTTCGATAATTGCTCTAATCTCCGATCAGATTGTATCTAGACTGACTGCGCTGGGTTAATAAAAGTGAAAGTTAAGTTATAACATACTTGAGCTTAAACCAATAGCATTTCTGAATTCCTCGTAAAATGCTGATCATGTTCCGTTTTTGATTCACCAAAATCGCCCAGCTACAACAGAAGACAACCTATTCTGTCCAAACGGACGCACTGGGTTTGATTGTGTTCATACGCGTTCGGTAATAGCGTGTAACCACCATAAGTTTCCTTTGAAGCCTGGGAGATAATTGGCCAGCTTGTTATAATACGGGACAAAAGACTGACCTGGAGAGTTAACAAAAGAGCCAGATGTTATCGCACGTTCAGCACCCCTCACATCTGGAAAAGTTACTCAACGACAGAACGCGGCGTCATGAATAACTATTGAAACGATGATAGCTCAACATCATTCATTAAGGTATTCTCAGTTTCGATTGCACCAATAACATGATGTCGGTACTTCATCACACAATGACTTTGTGACTCAGTTTCACAAAGAGTGTAGAAGTGTCAAAGCTCTCAGTATCATTCAGTTTTTGTTCGAGTTGGTGGGCACCAGTAGCCGGCTTCAAACTGATTGACAAGTTTATTCTAATGCCAAAGTTTATTTTTGACGAAGTAAAGAGTTCCATTTATTTTCAAACAGCGTAACTCCAGATAGAATACTGTGGAAAGCAAAACACGTTCGAACCTTTTGCCCTGCTACACAGTGGCGACAAAACCGTGATCTTCTGCCAAAACAAAGACGACGTTGCAAGATGGACCTTTCAACCAAAAAGTACCCGGAGAACCCTGAAGGTCTTCTTTCCATCGACGCATATGTGTTTATTTACTAGATAGTTCTGGCCCTCATGTGGAAAGTTAGCTTGAACTACAAGGTCCAGCTGCATAAAAGCTGGATAACAACAATGGATTTGCATAATCACGTGACAAGTTGCCATTGTTGAACAACGCACGTGACGTCGTGAAACAAAACTTGGACGCGTTTTAAAGTTTTATGCAACCCAGCCAAGGAGCCTGTCTTAAAGGCGAAGGCAACCTTTTTTCATGTCCCTTTTAGCAAAAATAAGGTTCGTTGATTATCCCCGACACATTTTTCGATTAACTACAGTTTTTCGTAATTTCATTAATTTCTCGTCCTCTACTCCGGAAGTGACGTTTTGGGAGGCAAGAGTTTCGCGCCAATTTCTTTTCATTATAGTCTGACTGTGAGAGCTGTCGAGTCAGTCATTGTTCTACCTCGGTTGTGATAACTTCGGTCGTCGTTTGCTTTTGTTTACAAGTCAGTCAACATGCCACGCTGTTGCTGCGTGCCGGGATGTACTTATTATCGTCCCACACGCGCTTTGAGTACCTTGCGNATAGTATTTTCTTGACTGGAACTTTAGTTTCCACTGAACTTTGGCTGGTTTATGTTCGTGATGTCTGATCAGTTTCCTAGCCACTGGCCGCCGGGGGTCAATCCAGCCGGCCGCGACGGGCCTGATCGGGCTCCGAGCCACTGGCCAGGATAACAAGCGTTTTTTGTTTAGAACTAAAATAATCACAAGTTTAAACAACACAGATCTAGGTTCTCCTGTCTGTATCTCACGGAAAATACTTCGAATTTATCTCCGAACGACCCAAAACTCCTGCTACGGACCTTATTGGCCTGCCGAACTTTGTAGGCTACGGTGTGTCCAAATACCAATAAATCCGTCACAGCGAAATAAAACAACACGTTTTTATAAGAACTCGGTGAATTTTTAAGGGTTTTACATCGAAGTTTGATGATTTATTGGTGTTAAACGATGAATTCAAGCGATAAGCTGACACCAGTAACCCATGTTGTGAACTGCTGAACAGACTGCGTGTGAAACCAATTACGTCATTGGATAATTTCAACACCTCCGTCTACCGTCAGGTGTCAAGTAACGCAACCGTACGTGTCGTTATGGAGTAGAACTACTCGATCTAAATTGATACAAATTAGGTTATTTTTTGGGTGTCATGCTCCTTTAATGAGTTTATTGTGGACTTGTATTGGAACTATTTGGAAGGTGCTCAGATCACCCTCTAGTGGGAGTGTGTCGCGGGACACTCGGGCAAGTGGGACAGTACGTGAGACGATAATGAGTCCACACCAGTACGTAGCAACAGCGTGGCATGTTGACTGACTCGTAAGCAAAAGCAAACGACTACCGAACTTATCTCAACCGAGGTAGAACAATGACTGCCTCGACTGCTCTCACAGTCAGACTATATGGAAAGAAATTGGCGCGAAATTCTTGCCTCCCAAAACGTCACTTCCAGAGTAGATGACGAGTAATTCATTAAATTACGAAAAGCAGTAAATAAGCGAAAATATGTCTGGGATAATCAAGGAACCTTATTTTTGCTAAAAATGACATGAAAAAAGGTTGCCTTCACCTTTAAACGGAAATTATCGGTTTTACGGTCGAAAAACGTATGTTCAGATCATTCTTGGATGATAAAGACTTCTTGAAGTTATTAGCTTTAACCACAGCTATAAAACAACAAAATCCGTTGTGTTTTTGTAATTTCACTGCAAATTGCTTTTCTCGCCGTTGTCTGCCAGACATTCACAGAAATCAAGACCGGTGAATTAACCGGATTAACACGCTTAAAACAATCTGCCGGTTATCCAGTGGGATTTAACTTCATCAGCAGATCATTTGACTGCGATCGCTAGAGTCCCAGCCTCTATTCGGCGCTGAGAAGAATCTCAAAAAATCTCTTTTCTCGTCGATAATGTCCCTTAAAAACAAAGACATATTTGAGCAATAACGAATCTAAAAAGACCGAAAACAAGGAGCGCCCGTGTTAACACACGTCGACTATCAATGCGCTTACTATTGCGTTCTTTATCTTGAAATGTTACTTACCGAGTCCATAAGTTAAGAAGATACCTTCGGAAGCAGAGTGGATGAAGAAACGATAGTTACTACTCAGGGTTAAGCTGGAAGATCAACATTTAGAAATACAAATGCGTACGCACTCAACAGGAAGCGAGCGCAGCCGTAAAAAGGCACATTCTCATCGGTTTAGATTGTCTATAACCTCGAATGATACAGCATAGGAACGTTTTCAGTGAAATACGAATGTCCGCTGATCAACGCTTTCTTGATTGTATTTATTTGCAGTCATTCGAAAGTTAAAAATCCCCTCTGTGTGTAGCCAGTCTTTCTCAATGAGATAAATATAACTATGTATAAAACTCATTGGTCTTGCGTATGAACACTTCTAGCAACCAATAAACACCGCTCGCTTTTTGTTTAAAACTCAGAAAACTAAATGGGCATATTCTAATTCTCGTAAAGTTAGGCAACTTATGGTTGCGACATGGATCTCATATTATTCTTAATTTGTAAATGTCATGTAAAACAATGACGATCTTTCCGATCGACAAGCGTCATGTCAGCCGGTAGTCGGGAGATCGGATCTGGATATTATCGGAAGCGTCGGCATCAAAATTCGATGCACTGTCGTCGCCTGCCGGTTCTCAATCTTAGAATCATCAGCAGACTCGTGCGAATATCAACTGGTTGTCACCCTGCGTCCGAGTGATATAATAGCGAACTTTTACCAATCAAGCAATGGGGGGGGGGCTGACTGTGGAATTTATTTAGTTATTTATATCTATGAATCACCATGTAGTAATTGAATTTCTGTCCACTGTAACACCGTATGACAATTTTTCAAAAGGGCTTTTACTAAACTGACCAGAGATGGTATAGCAAAAATATCATTTTTTAAATTTCTTCTTGAAAATATAATAGGGTGTACCAAAATCATCATTTATAACCAAAATTTAATTTAACAAGATGAGTTATTCTTTAGCAAAGATTCCTCATAGAAAGACTAACTTGCAATTATTGCTTAATGAAACGGCAATAAAATGTTAACTTTCTCTTTGAAGGCGATAGTTTTTCCTTACCTGTAAACCGGGGTAAAATCATACATGAACGTTATAGGATCGCCATTCGACGATCCATTCGAGTAATAGTACACCAAAGCTTTTCCGTCGGTAGCTATGATGTCACCGAACTGCGTCATCAGTGGAAGCGCTGGGTCGTGGAGTTGTTTGTCGGTCCACGAGATGGAGCCGTCAACGGGGTCAACAGCGATGTAACCACTGAAGAGCAAGAGGATCTGAATAAAACGTTGGAAAGGTCGGCAGAGGATAGATATATAGATATTCCCAATATTGCAAACCAGACCCAAAATATACATGCACCAACCGACTCGGGCATTTTTCAAAAATCCGAATATTGGTAAGTTTTTAAAGATAACAGCCGTTAGTCATCTGCACTACTCGACTCAGAACGTGCTTTTCTACAATATATTTTTTCTTTCATCTTTTTCATAGGCCTATAAGACAATGTTTTTGCTCATTCCGAAGTTTGTCATGTTAGCTTTTGTTTTCATCTGTCAATCCAGTCTTTCGTTTTTTTTCTATTTTAAAGTATGTCATTCTAGTCAGGGATATTTTTTAACATGCCTAATGACGTTTCTTTTTATGACCATCTTGCAGAGTCTGTGTTTCTATTTATGTTTTTGTGTGTATAGTATGCCATAATAAATAACACTTTTCGACCACAAACCTCTTGTTTGACTATGCAGCGTAGCTCATCGCATAACCCAGGTGAAATAGATTACGATAACGATCATTAAGGTTATGAGAGACTCATGAAAAAATGTCCGAATTTGGTTAAATTGGAACACCGTGCATTTTTATCTCCGAACATCATTCAAATCTGATTAACTTTGGAAGCTCATTCAGATTTGTTTCATTTCGGAACATCGTTCAAAGTTTGGTTAATTTCTCAACGTCATTAAAATTTGGTTCACTCTGGAACATCGTTCAAATCATAATATCTCAGAAGCGGCTGGTCAGAAAAAGTTATACTTTCATATAATGTTTTTTACACAATGCTCTCGAAAACGATGCCAGAATTGATTATTAAAAATCCACTTTTGTATGAGATTCTATCAAAAATTAGGACTTTGGAGAATTTACATACATAATATCAAAAAGTTGCACAAATGAAAACATAAGACACATTACAAGACCTTTAACAGCGATTATAAGATTTCACCATGAGCATTTGCATTAAAAGGAAAATCGTTTTTGCATCGAACCGCCGTTGCTGCTAAGAATGCGCTCAATGTTTCGAAACGCACACGGTTACATGACCCAATCAAATGAAATACAACATTCTCTTGGCTTTCGTCTTTCAGAAATTATACACTTTTACTGAGTTAAATTCTATAGCTTTAAAGGCATTTTACTTAAATGCAAGGACTCGTCGATAAGATCCCCGTAACCTGTGCAGCAAGTAGACCCAAACAGAGATGATGAAAAACATTTGGATAGACTATATAAACAGTGCGACATTTGAGGTGCACTTATCACACATTCTAAATATTATCGCAACCTCTTAGACTATGGACCAGTAATCATACCACAGCTCTACTAGCATCCGTTACTCAATCCATTCTCAAACTGCACTTAGTTGATAAATTGTTATTACCAACATGTTTTTGCAATCGACTCTTTTCGCCTTTCAAGTTTGCATAATCGCAAGCTTAACCACCACTGTCAAATGCAAAATGCTTCAGATGCTCTTCATTGTCTTCTTATCGAGGAGTCGTTAGAGGGATATTATTGTTTTTAAAGCCGAAAAACGCATTTTCGGGATTGTTGCTGGATGGGATAGACTTCAGGAAGGTATTAGTTGTGACCAGAGTTCAAACAACTTAACACAATCCGTTATGTTTTGCTATTTTGAAACAAATACACTTTCACCGTTGTCTGCCAGACATTGGCTGAAATCGAAGTCGGTGACTGTACCTGTTAACTACTATCAAAACACTCAGTCATTTGTCGAGATGGGCTTAGCTAGTTAGCATTGTGTTTGACAGCGAATGTAAAGGTTCCCGGCTTATTTCAAAGAACTTTTCTCGCCAATAACGTCACTTTAAAGAAACTGCCAAATGCTTAGTATAGTGTTCATTTGACATGGGTACAGTTGAACATTTACCGAGTCAGCGACGTAGCGTCCACATTTTGGCACCTTGGCGTACTTACTTAGATGTTCCTGTATGCGCATTACAGATGACGTTGAATTCATTGCCAACGCAGCCCAAATCCGAGACGCCATCTGGGAGCATCGTGGATACATGTTTTCTGGTCCAGACAACACCGACGTTATTCATAGGAACATTGGGAAGAACAAAAGAGAAAGATCCGGATGATTTGCACCCATACATGGGACNTTACAAACAGCTGAACACAATCCGTTATGTTTTGTTATTTTGTAACAAATACACTTTCACCGTTGTCTGCCAGACATTGGCTGAAATCGAGGTCGGTGACTACCTGTTAACTACTATTAAAACACTCCGTCATTTGTCGAGATGGGCTTAGCTAGTTAGCATTGTGTTTGACAGCGAATGTAAAGGTTCCCGGCTTATTTCAAAGAAAAACTTTTCTCGCCAATAACGTCACATATGCTTAGTATAGTGTTCATTCGACATGGGTACAGTTGAAGAATTCAAAACATTTACCGAGTCAGCGACGTAGCGTCCACATTTTGGCACCTTGGCGTACTTACTTAGATGTTCCTGTATGCGCATTACAGATAACGTTGAATTCATTACCAACGCAGCCCAAATCCGAGACGCCATCTGGGAGCATCGTGGATACATGTTTTCTGGTCCAGACAACACCGACGTTATTCATAGGAACATTGGGAAGAACAAAAGAGAAAGATCCGGATGATTTGCACCCATACATGGGACATCCTTTAATTAGTTGGCCCCGTGCACACCACATGCATGTAGCCAAAAAAGTGCATGCGTATAACAGCTCTCGCCCTAACTTGTTCATGATCTACAAATATATGTCCGGTTCTACGACAAGGCGACAACTAGGATATCTTGGGGCATGGGTTGTTATATATCTCAACGGAAGATTATTTATCTATAACGAGAAAGATATATATGAATCTTAAGTAACTGCTATCATTTTGCACTTATCGCACTTGCGTCTTTGCACCGACACATGGCGGGAACGCACCTGCCATAGGCAGGTCCGCTCAAGGAACTGCTAATGGGCAGTTGAAGGTTTCAGTGGGAAATTTTGAATCTAACCTAGTGTGAAGAATCTGCGACGTCAACGACTGACAACCGGGAACTAGTGGAAAATTGGTGGTGACCGCGTGACCGGAAGGGAGAGGGGAAGCTTGAAGAACCAGTCTAAGCACAATTCTGCAACCTACCGATTGCAATATCTGGCTACCACGACATACCAAAATTGTACACACGACCGGGAAACTGATTGGCGCGGACATAATCTGCACCAACATCACCGGTGCACAAATTATTTGTTATAGAAAGAGAGTGTAGGGGACCGGATGTGGACCCAACGTTGACGGTAATTTTCCAGAAAGTAAAAGGTGCCAAGATTTATTTTGAATTTCGTACAGTGCAACTATTTCACAAGGTTAAACGAACTTTAGTTCTCGTAATGTAATTAGCCGTTGTTTTTTACTATTATAGAATTGGTCTCATAACTAACACAAACTTCATTCTAATACAGTAAGTGACTCTATCTTTCTGTTGTCTTTGTCTCATCATTTGACCCTCCCGACTTTCTGAACGAAAACTTGCAATCCCTCAACCCAGTAATAAAGGTGTATTGAAGGTCAATCGTTTTGCAGCTACATGTACCTTTGGAAAAGTCAATGCCAGTCAGCTGATCTGGTCATTTTACCACGACATTGCAAAAAAAACGCGTTCTGGACTGGATTGGATGAACGTCAGTGAGATCTAGGATTTCATTTGGTTGCCTTGACCACGAGTTGTAGCTTCAGGAGTGACAGCCAATAAAGAATGTTTCCTGGTCGCCTGCTAGGTTAAGAGCTGAACAGGAAAGTGGTCTTCGTTGTGACTGAAAAAAGTCGCCGGAGATTTTTGGGTGTCGAGGTAGTGTTTACTTTTCTTGACGAGTTCATCTTGTTTTTGGCTAGATAGGAATTTTCTCATTCGGCGGGTTGGGGTTTCATGTATACTAAGCATCGAGCCATAAGATTATATGTTCCTTGTGGAAGTAAAAACAACTCTAAGTCAAGATTAATGACTGTAATATTTAGAGGAGTTAAATATCCTATCGCCCATGTTAAAAACTCTCTCCTAATTAACATCAGTTCTTCGTTCAAAATTTTAAATTGAAGCCAAGAAAATTGAGATTTTGACCACGAGAGCCCACTTCTTTGATATTTTTTGTTCATTTGAAAATCTCCTACAACCAATTTACATAGGCTTACGAGTTCTTCACGTTTAAATTTCCACCACGAAATTAATTCGTGGGATTCAGAGAACATTCGATTGATTCAATTTTTATTTTATCTAATCATATCAATCTTGTAAATGAGAACTATTGATTAGTCTTCCTACACGGCACATGCATTACTTATGCGATTTCAACGCGCATATTTATAACAACATAATTATATACGTGTTAAGTGTTTGAATTTCTGTAATCGACCTGTGGTTCCGTTACCTCAGAGGACTAGAGCGTCTGCAGTCAGCAGAAAGTCCCGCTGGGTTTGAGCCGCGGTCCGGGAAGAAACTTTTTCACACTTAACAATAGGTCACGTGATGTTCCCAGCATTATGGCGTATTTAAAGACTAATAATTCGCACTAATATAATTTCAGCGCGCTGATTTATGAAAGCACTCGTCTTGTATATACCAATCGTGATTTCCGCGGATAGATTCAGAGTAGCAATAAAAGTAAAAGATTTTCTCCTTAACTTATCTCACGACCGAGCCTGAAACATCCGATCACAACTCAAAACTTTGCACCCTTGTTTTATAAGTGGTGCAAATCAACAGTCAGATAATTGAAAAGAATAAGTTTTATAGATTTCTATGATACAGAGTCAAAAGCTCAGTTTTCGAAATCGACGAGAACTCTACGTAAGAGGCCTAGAAATGTGGTTTTCCTCTTGTTGAACTGCATTTCTTGTGAAACTGTCACTTATGAGCTCTCTATTACCTCTATAATTATTTCAAAAAAAAAAACAAAAAAAAAAAACACCAGACATTTTCAAAAACAAGAACAACGCTAAACGTATGGGGTGCTTATAAGCTTCATTTAATGTGCAAAGAGAACACAATCTGATTACAAGAGATAGCTGCAACACACACTAACATCAAACATAAAAACATTAAAATGTGCAAATTTCAACACTTCTTATAAATTAATGAAAATGGCACAAAGCAACACAGCACTTGGCATCCAAAAATTGGCAGGTGTGTACGTTCCCATAACGAAGAATCATGTGATTTGGCAGATACAAAGATAGAAGCAAAAAGATTTAATGGGGGAGGCAGCTCTTTCCACTTTCTACTCAAAACTGGTAACTGACATCATCTACAAAATGTAATGGCCTCCAGGGGGTGCTGCAATAGTCAAATATGCCAAAAATAGTCTGGAGCTGGCGCATTGGAATTGTGTGAAGTTTCACTGAAAACCGTCAATCAGTTCTGTAGATGCCGCCACAAAACGCTCTTAGTGGCAAAAGCTCATTATGTTGTAGTAAAGAAGTCAGGATTTGGTGAAGACTTTCGTCGTGCATAATATTGTTTGCTATATTTGACTGTGTTTTTGACACACAAGTGATTTTCATCTGTTTAGAATGCAGACCCTTAATCTCACATCGCTACGTACGAATTTGTGCTGCCATCAGCAAGAACAAAGCATTAGTAATTAGATCAGACACCAACGTCATCCTCAGACTTCGAGAATGAAAAGTCGGGCATCTCCCTAAGTGTCTTAATACGTGAATGTGGTTTTCGAAGATATGGGAGTGTATCTCCCAGCGTCGACATCCTCAGTATATGCGATTTTACGAATCGACATTTCACACTCGCGACCAACCACTTCGTCGACAGGACTTATGCACACGGCCTTCTTAAATGTCCTAAAAATAGTAAGTAGATAATAATCAAAATTAAATTGCACGTTTAGTGAACCTACAAGTAACTATTAACATAAATTTTGGTGGACGACTTGCCACATACGTTGTGCCAACAGTTTATCGGAACAAAGCTTCACGTCATTTCCCCGTTCAAATCCCATGGAGTAAAGACACGCATCTACTCTAAAATGACCCAAAATACAATGAGATATTAACTGCTTAATAAAGACCTGAATACAAAACCAGAAACACACATTAAGTGATAGACGATATCAATATCCATGCAGTGTCCCCTCACAAATGCTATACCAAGTCTGCCAAAGATTTTCAAATGCTGGGGGAAGCGTTTGTTTACCGGGGACTCCTGATGAAGCGCACCGGGCATCTGAATGTATCTTTGGAATGACACAGTTATGAGTACATTCCCATTGATTATAGACGTGTAAGTACGTTATTTTTCATTTTACGTCTATGTGATGTATTCATTTGAATCTAAGGTTATTTCAGAAAGATTACCACTCTCTTGGCATACGTGATGACCGGAAGTGAACTGTGCAGAAAAGGAGAAACGCTTATTAGCTTTATACTTATAGTGGCTACAAACTAACGTTCGGTCGAAGAAACCAAATACAAAATTAGTCTCGACTATGTACTTACTTAGATGAGAAATGGGTTTTTGTCTTGTGCTTGTGCTTGTAAAGAACTGACAGGTCGTTATTCTCCGAGATCATGATCAGGGACACGCTGTGACAAGCCAACGTGCAAAGCCTGGTCTCAATGAACAGTGAAGTGTCAGTTCTTTCCGAGCACAGAATTTAACTCTTATTTGACAATTTGAGACCAATTTGAAACCAATTTCATAATGTTCAGTACCGGGTAGTCTAAATCGAAAGTTTTTTGTGACGGAAAACGGATTTTAGCCGCTTTAGCGACATATGTTAACAATCATAAACAATAACGAGCCTTTCTTGACATCATCATTACTGGTTTTTTGTTCCAGGAAAAGTCAGTGTCAAAATGTGCCTGTGCTACACTATACTAAGACAGTTTAATGTTGTCGCCTCAAACCAGCTGGGACGCGGGTGATTCTGCTGGCAAACATTGGGTGCGTTTCGTAACAGACTTAAAAGTGCAGGAACTTTAGAGTTGTCAGGTAAAGTAACTTACCGTCTCATTGTCACGGCAAATACGATAATCAGGAGAAAAGCGACCACTGCGGCCACGGACACGCCAATGACGACGGACTGTTCATCAGCTGGACGCTCCATATTTGGAACTTGTGTCGTGGTTTCAGTGCCAACGCTACTTTCCGGTTGAATGCTCGACTCTGTGAAACGTCTTTGTTCCGTGGTTCCAGTGTCACGAGAATTACTACCTTGATACGCAGTAGTGCCATTTCCTATAAATTCTACAAGAGATGTTGAAGATGACACCAGTTTTGAGTCGATCAAGGTGATTAAGACAACATTTCGTTGGCTGCATTTGGTTGACTACGCGGGATTAAGCAGCTACGACAGCTGACTGATCTGGGAGCCAGGAGTAGTCATTGAGAACAGAGCCAACCAGATATTTTAGCCAGTTGACCCGTTGAAACCGCTGAAGTCATCATCATGAAAACAAAAATTATTGAACCAAAGAAGTAAAGAAATTAAAACGCTTCATGTAATAAGGGTAAGAATGCGAAATTACAACTTTTGTGGAGCCAATAAAAATAAAAGGAACAAATGTATTCGTAGATTGTTGGTACAACAGTAGGAATCTTAGCTCTGTGTTAACAAATATCCATAGTTCAAAACAAAATCGCCTTCGGTAACTCGTCAATTATGAAAATTAGGAATAGTAAATTTTCGAAACTGCTTAAGGAGAAACCTAATTCAACAACCAAACCTCACAGATCAACCATTTCAACTACCCTCACTTTCTTGTAAGGCTCTCGAGAACAATACTCGCGACACTCTCGTCTTTTGCTCGAGTGATTTTGCATCATGGTGCGCGAATCAACTTGACTGCGTCTATGAAAAGCTAACCAACTACTGATTTGATAGATCACTCATTTCTTTTTTGCAGTAGAAAGCCTTTTTCACGCGTTTTCCAGCATGCCGCCTGCGGTTTGTGAGGAGGTACACACATCCACACACCTAGGTGCTGACAGAGCGCACAATAAGAGTGGCACGGACAAAACGAATGCATGACATCGTTGCATTTAGATTTACATTCTGGTGAAAACCACCAAACTCGCTATAGAGCAAGCAAGACTTACCGCAGTCTGACTCAATCCGAGAACCCATGTTTGCCGTTGTCTTTCCATCCGAGCATTTTTCACACGTGAATTGGCCTTCTTTGGCTTGATAGAAACCAAAACTACAGGGAAAACACGAGATTTGGCCGGCAGAGGGCTGGTAGTGTCCCGTCTCGCATTGCAGACAGACTTTCCCAAGTCTATACTCCGTGTTCTTTTTGTAGTAGGTCCCTGGTGGACAGGCGACTGACAAGAAGAAACATATTTACATGTCATGTAGTTCTGAGCACAGATATAACAGTGAGCCCATCTCAAGTCTAAGGCAAAGCATTAAATGATACATCTCAACCCCATAAGATGATTACATCACGATAAGTTAAAAACTATTACACTGTTACTATACAAAAGATGAAGGTCTATTTGGTGCTGGCAATAGATTTGCCACATTGTAATGAGGGCTTGAGCTCTCATTTTCAATAATTTATTTCAAACTCACAAGATTTTGTTGTTTCATAATCATTTCCAGTGTTCCACAAAACTAAAGTTTGAAAGCATAATCTAACCAATGTTAAATTCAAATTAGATGGATAGTTTATTTAGCCATTCACCATACAAATAGTATGTGCATCTACGCAAGTCGTTCCTACTTACTAAACGCAACTTGAAGTGACATGAGTGGGATTTGTAGTAGTCAAAGGTAAACAGCTAAAACAAAGTTTTACTAAGACCATATGAATAATAGTCATTGATTACTTTCAAATATCAAAACAAGGCAAGGAGACTTTCAAAAGGCTAAGGAGTCGCTTGCATGAGAGCCACCTATCTCTTGTTAGTTAAAAATAAACTAAGTATTCGTTTCAACAATTTATCTCACTACAAAAGCGAAACAACAAGTTCGCATTCCAATCTGGTCGTTAGAATTTTCAATTCATAAAACTAGCCTTACAGCACTCCGTTTCGTTTTGTGTTCCACTGTCGGCAGTGGAATGCCCATGGTCGCACTCGGAACAGTTCATTTGACCTTCACTCGTTTGGAAGTAGCCCTGTGGGCATAGTGCGCAGGCTATTTGCCCCACGTCGTTGGCATTGTCGGTGTAATACGTTCCCGGTCGACATTTAACTACAAACATACAAACAACCCATGTTCGAACAACGTTTGCCATTTTCTTGGTACGGCAAAAAAAATGAGTGATGCATAAAAGTAAAACGAAAAGATAATTAAGAAAAACGTAACAGCGTTTTTGAAATTTCACCTTGAAATTAATACCAAACAAAATTTGGACACTGTCGCAGAATGTGTTATTGTGTTTTTGGTTCATTACTTGTTTAGTTTAGTCACCGTATTACATCACTTACTGTTGTNTCCAATATTGAAAGTAGGCTTTGACAACAGATCTGCACTGGATGGGAAGATCTTGTTGGTTAGCTGCAGTCAAATGTTAAAAACCAATTTTTGTCCATTCAGGGACGGTGCAGAAGCGATGCATATCTCCTCTGCATGGTACAAGCCTTCAAACCTAAAAACCAAAGGTTACGTGAAAACTGACGTGATAGATTTCCATTTCAACGTGTAATAGAATTCCAGAAGACATATGATAGGGAGTAAAAAAATAGTCTAATGCAATGGATATTTATCACTCACGTACATGTACCCTTTGCTATTCAAGTTGGGATTGGATTGTAATCTTCATTAACCTGTATCGAGTTGACAGCATAAACATTCAGCATTGATTGATGTAACTGTCACCGATAAACTTTAAGAAATCATTCCAAACAATAATAATGCTTTGATGTACGAAAAAATCCCGATTGCTACGTCAAGTATCGTATCACATCATCACAACATACAAAGATTAACCAGACTCTGGCTGGCGACTGACTGTCGCGAAGTCGACATCGGCGAGTGCCTCAGTTAACAGGCATCGGTAGAATAGTCATGGAATAATCGTTAAAATAATCACAAACCTTACCTTTGTATGAGGTCGTGCTTACTTCTTCTCATAGAAGCACCCTTTTTACGCAATCTCGGATTCAGTTGGCACGGCTTCAAGCCATTTCACCATGTATTTAAAGGGCTCGCGAAATCGAGGCTGTTAATCTATCACCACTAGTACACGCACGCCCTCTAGTTATTGTAGATTTTCCGAATAGCCCCATTGAGGGTTTGCAATGACCTCAGTTTTCGAGAAGACTGATTGTTGAGCAGCGACCTGTTTAAAACAGAACAAAAATGAAACTAAATTCCAAAAAACAAGCTTTGGAACATCACATAAATAGTAAAGATATTTACTTTTCATACAAATGAATACTGCTACACCCAGGGCAGTGGCAGATCATGCCTGGGGGATATATATATAGGAATGGACATACTTAGTTTGATTTGCTGACACCTGATTCATTGATGGAGGGGTCTGTTTTGTTAATAATCGTGAATATTACAGTAAACATTTTTAAAAACTTCTCCATATCCGATGCCTTCTATACTCTT
>NMRA01000141.1:44827-58550 GCA_002633005.1 Phoronis australis | reverse complement strand
AAGACCAAGTAGTAATTCGCGGTAGTATGATGCATATTTATAATATTCTTACCAGTCACTAACATTCTGTCGCAACTCCTGCGCACCTTCTGCCCGTTGATATTCACTGCACGAACCGGCTGGGGCTGGATCGTCGACTGGACAACCGGAGCAAGGGGATCGAGGGAAAACGGTTCTACTAGAGAGAAGGTGTGAGCACAAATTGTTCCTATGGGGTCTGCCGCCTCCTCCTCCACATCCGAAACGTCAGAATCGTCTGAAAACTCCACCTGACCCTCCCTGTATCTTTCAAAATATTCTTCATCTACGCTGCTGTACTCACTGGGATCCATATTGTTTTCTTTGTGTTCCCCAACACCACGTCACAGATGTGTAACGAAGGAAAATGGCGCCGTTTCTATTTTCCGTTACAACAATGGCGTTACAACGCCACGGCAACAAATATGTAAATAACTTTTTATAGCGACGTACAATTCAGTTAATGTTAAGAATATAGCAAGAATAATTATAAACACGAATTTAGAGCATATTGTTGTTCAGATTGGTTGAGACCTTGCAATTTACACTTTAACAACACCAGAGAAGTGTTTCCCCTCAACCTCTGTACATTTTGTAGCAGCGCCGTCCATGAACTTAGACAGATATTGGGAATTGGAATCAATTGGCATTCACCAAAACTCTACTCCTACCGACGATGGCAAGCTCACCCCTTTCTACGAGGCCATCACCCAACATAAAGACGGCCAGTATGAGGTGAAACTAGTTCCGTGGAAACCAGACCACGGGGACCTCCCCTCCAACTATGGCGTTTCCTATGCTCGCACACGCGCTATGGTCAAACGTTTAGACTCTGACACTCTATCTGACTGTGACCAAATTATCAAAAACAATTGACCGCTGGAATAATTGAGACAGCGTCGAGTGACCATAACGGTCATTTTATCCCACATCGACCGGTTATTCGACCTGACTCTAAAACTACACCTGTACGCTTGGTGTATGAATGTAGCTGTAAACCCAACCGTGCCAGACCATCCCTGAATGACTGTCTCCAAGTAGGCCCCTCACTAATCAATGACTTGTGCGCCATTCTGCTGAGATTTCGATTGCACAAAATTGGCCTATCTGCCGACCTCGAAAAAGCATTTCACCAAATCCAGGTACATGAATGTGATCGAGACTACCTTAAATTTCAATGGCTTTCAGACCCAAATGACCCTGACAGTGATTTTGTAACCTACCGATTACGCACAGTACTGCTTGGTGCTGTATGCTCACCGTTTATTTTGAATGCGATAGTACGTTACCATCTTGACCGCTATGATAACGACCCCATTGCCTCAGACATCAAACGCAACTGTTTTGTGGACAATATCATTACCTGCTGTCCTACTGTTGACCATTCACAGAAATATTTTGACCGCAGTCGGGCCATCATGAAAGCAGTTGGTTTCAATTTGCGCTTTTGGGCTTCTTCGGACAAGACTGTTCGAGACACAGCTGTTAAGCATAAAGTTGCCGACAACTCTACTAGCGTGAAAGTACTGGGCATCAACTGGGACACTCAAGCAGACAGCGTTAATCTAATAAGCCATGACCTTGATGATTCTAACCACAGTAACACGCACTTTTACACAAAACTAAATGTTGTCAGTTCGACAGCTAAGTTGTTTGATCCTCTAGGGCTTGTAAACCCAGTGGCTGTTCGTGCCAAACTATTCATTCAAAAACTGTGGGCTCACAAGTGTGAGTGGGATGAACCCCTGTCCAGTACATTGCATAACGAGTGGTCTGACATTGCAGGAGATCTTCAGAAGTGTTCTCAGATATCCCTTCCCAGGAAATATTTTCCTAGTATTGATTGTGTTACTAATGTCAATGTGCATGTCTTCTGTGATGCAAGTGCCAAAGCATACATATGGTGCTGTAGTCTATCTACTATGTTTTGATCAGGCAACATTAATTATGTCAAAGTGTAGGGCATCACCCCTCAAGTGTAAGCGTACATTACCACAATTGGAGCTACTAGCAGCTTTAATTGGCTCGCGCCTACTTCAATATACTATGTCCTCATTAGCAGATGTCATCTCAGTGGACAGTGTATTTCTTTGGTCAGACAGCCAGATTACATTACACTGGCTACAGTCTAAGAAAAAACTGCCTGTATTTGTTCAAAACCGTGTAACTGAAATTCTTGCCCTGACAACTCGTGCCAAATGGATGTACTGTCCAACGGATAGTAACCCTGCCGATCTTTTAACCAGGGGCATTGTTTTTGAAACTTTGAAACGATCACGCTTATGGTGGAACGGCCCCGACTGGCTTCCCAAGCAACACTGGCCACCCCAATCACTACATTTGGACACTACCCCAGATGTTCTGGTCTTACCAGTAATAAATGACCCGCGTAGCAATCAACACCCCACAGCCAACGTTCAACCTGGTGTCAGCCAAATCATGGACATCAACAGGTTCTCTACCCTTCGTCGATTGCTTCGTGTCACCGCATGGGTAAACAGATTTGTCAACCGGTGCAAAGACCCAACCTCAGCCGTTTCCGACATTCTAACCGCGCAAGAGCTCAATTCTGCGAAACGCCTGTGGATTTCGGCTACACAACATGAAATCTACCACATAAACGTCGAATACGTCATACATGCCAAAAACAAAACGTCACTTGTCAAACAATTGAAGTTGTTTCTTCAAGATGGCCTATTACTCAGTGCAGGAAGAATACACAATGCCAACCTACCTGGCCACACCAAGTTTCCCATCCTGTTGCCATCCGCCCACAAGTTCACAGAATTGGCCATCAAAGATGCACATGTCAGAACCCTCCACAGTGGTGTCAACATGGCCAGCACATACTTACGTCAGCACTACTGGATTCCAAGAATACGCCAACGCGTAAAGGCTGTCATCCGACTGTGTGTACCATGTCGCAGAGTGACTGGTCAACCGTATCCTTAACCAGCCACGCCCCCACTGCCTGCTGACCGCGTGCGAGATGCACAAACCTTTGAGATAACAGGTGTCGATTACACTGGCCATCTGTTCGACAAGAACCCTTCTGACAGCAACAACACAACCTACGTATGTTTGTTTACGTGTGCAATTACTCGAGCGATACATCTGGAGTTGGTCTCGGACTTAACTGTCACATCAGTTATTCAAGCCTTTCGTCGCTCTGCCAGCCGACGCTCATTACCACGAGTTATGATTTCTGACAATGCCACAAATTTTGTCGGTGCTCCAGCAGACGTCAATGAATTGATCAAATCTGCTCAGATTCAAGATTTCCTCGCACATCAACACGTTACATGGAAATTCATTCCACGCCGCGCTCCATGGTTCGGTGGTTTTTGGGAACGTCTCGTTGGAATTACCAAGACCTGCTTAAAAAGGTCCTCGGTCGTTCACAGGTGCCATTTGATGAACTTCGTACAATTCTCACTGAATGTGAATGTATCCTAAACGACCGCCCCCTCACATTTGTATCCGGCTCTGACAATAAACCTGAACCGCTTTCTCCATCTCACATATTATACGGACGTAGACTCTCAGGCTTTCCCTTCCGCGATTTCCAAAATGACGAACTCATTGACCCCAATTTCGACGCGACTACTGTACAATTGCACTATACAAGGCGATCTGCTCTAATCAGTCATTTCTTTCGTCGTTGGCAACACGAATATTTAACTGAACTTCGTGAAAGACAACAACTCGTAACCCGACGTAACCATATTTTACCCATCAACATCGGCGACATTGTTCTGGTTCACGACGACAAACCACGTGTTCTATGGAAAATGGCTAGAGTGGAGCGACTCAATTACGGGCATGATGGATTCATTCGCTCTGCCGACATTCGTTCTCAGTCTGGCAGAGCCAACCGTCCCGTGACTAAGCTCTACCGGCTCGAAACAAGTGTAGACTCCGTTCCGAATCCGCCACCTACCGCCGCTACAAATACCCCATCTAATTCAACCTTGCATCCTCCACGACCACAAAGACTGACAGCTCTCCAAGCTCGTCACAATATCCGACGTTGGACATCTGATTGATTCGACCACATTATTTAGTTTTTCATACGTGCTCCTTTTTCACATGTTTATAGTTCCAATTTCTTAGTCTGGCATATTTCTCGTTTTAGTTCTAGCATTGTTCATTGTATATGTCTTTGAGTACTAGTTGCTTTTAATTCCTCAACTATTGCGTGGGGGGAGGAAGTCGCAAAATGTGTTATTTTGTTTTTGGTTCATTAATTGTTTAGTTTAGTCACCGTATTACATCACTTACTGTTGTTGTTTACTACCACTTTCTCCGCATGCAGAAGATATTCCTTTCCCAGAACTCTTTATTTATCAGCATATTGCATCCTTTATTTGTTCATTGATTTCATTGGTTAATTCGTGTTTCTCAAGTCTCTATATATATATCACTTTCACTATATTTTAAGTAGTATCAGTAGCTTCAGTAGTATGAGTTGATTAGTAGTTTGTTCTCCGCATTGAGAGTTGTTCTCATCATTCGTTGACAGTCTTCAATATACTAGTCAAGATTCATCTCTTGTGTTTCTTGCCTATACGAACCACCTCGTACACAACCAAACCGCATTTTCCCGTGTACTCCCCACAAAGCATATGGTGCTGTAGACTATCTACAATGTTTTGATCAGGTAACATTAAATTGTAAAAGTGTAGAGCATCACCCGCAAGTGTAAGCGTACATTACCACAGTTGGAGCTACTAGCACCTTTAATTGGCTCGCGCCTACTTCAGTATACTATGTCCTCATTAGCAGATGTCATCTCAGTGGACAGTGTATTTCTTTGGTCAGACAGCCAGATTACATTACACTGACTACAGTCTAAGACAAAACTGCCTGTATTTGTTCAAAACCGTGTAACTGAAATTCATGCACTGACAACTCGCCAAATGGATGTACTGTCCAACGGATATTAACCATGCAGATCTTTTAACCAGGGGCATTGTTTTTGAAATTTTGAAACATCACGCTTATGGTGGAACGGCCCCGACTGGCTTCCCAAGCAACAATGGCCACCCCAATCACTGTATTTGAACACTATCCAAGATGTTCTTGTCTTACCAGTAATAAATGACCCGCGTAGCAATCAACACCCCACAGCAAACGTTCAACCTGGTGTCAGCCAAATCATGGACATCAATAGGTTCTTTACCCTTCGTCGATTGCTTCGTGTCACCGCATGGGTAAACAGGTTTGTCAAGCGGTGCAAAGACCCAACCTCAGCCGTTTCCGACACCCTAACCGCGCAGAGCTCAATTCTGCGAATCTACTGTGGATTTCGGCTACACAACATGAAATCTACCACATAAACGTCGGAGACGTCATACAGGCCAAAACAAAACGTCACTTGTCAAACAATTGAAGTCGTTTCTTCAGCGCAGGAAGAATACACAACGCCAACCTACCTGACCACACCAAGTTTCCCATCCTGTTGCCATCCGCCCACAAGTTCACAGAATTGGTCATCAAAGATGCACATGTCAGAACCCTCCACAGTGGTGTCAACATGGCCAGCACATACTTACTGCATTCCAAGAATACGCCAACGCGTAAAGGTTGTCCTCCGGCTGTGTGTACCACGTTGCAGAGTGACTGGTCAACGGTATCCTCAACCAACCACGCCCCCACTGCCTGCTGACCGCGTGCGAGATGCACAAACCTTTGAGATCACAGGTGTCGATTACACTGGCCATCTGTTCGTCAAGAACCCTTCTGACAGCAACAACACCACCTACGTATGTTTGTTTATGTGTGCAATTACTCGAGCGATACATCTGGAGTTGGTCTCTGTTTCTCAGGTCTCTCTCTATACATCACTTTCACTATATTTTAAGTAGTAGTAGTAGTGGTAGCAGTAGCTTCAGTAGTATGAGTTGTTTCTCCGTATTGAGATTTGTTCTCATAATTCGTTGACAGTCTTCACTATACTAGTCAAGATTCTTTTCTTGTGTTCTTGCCTATACGAACCACCTCGTACACAGCCAAACCGCATTTTTCCTTGTACTCCCCACAACCGTGAGAGAAGTTCGCGCCCGCTGTACTGTCCCGCTGCCGGAAAGTGACGATCCAGTCGGTGATCGTAGTTTGAGGATCAGCAAGTTTTTGCGGGTTTTAGTTGTGAAAAACGAAATGTGTCGATTCCACCGACACATTTTAAAATGCGCTGTTTCACATTGCCCTATATCGTGCATCTACCCCGCTATGCTTACCTTTGTTATATTTCAAGACACCTTGAGAAAGCGATACAAATGGCCAATCATCGACACATTTTCTCGCAACATAGAAAATGTCGCACATTTACACAGGGAACAGACCTGCATCCGCGCTCCGGCCACCGTCGGCAGTGCAGCTTGACCCCGCAAGATGCCGGACTTGACCGCTTGAACCCCCGTCTGGGGAGTTTTCGCAGATACCCGGGACACGACTAGGGACTGTATCCCGGCTCGCCGATCGACCCCGCTGAATGCTTACCTTTGTTGTATTTTCAAGACTCCTTGAGAAACCGACACAAATGGCCAATAATCGACACATTTCTCGGGAATTGGAGATTTTTCAACACAACGTGTCTGCCAAAACCGACACAAATGGCTAATAATCGACACATTTTTCGGAACTTAGAAAATTTCGCACCTATACACAGAGGGACAGACCTGCAGCCGCGCTAAGGCCTCGGAAGCGCAGACCGGACCCCGCAAGCTGCCGGACTTGACCGCGTGGACCGCTGACTAGGGACTTTTCACAGATATTGCCGGGACACGACAAGGGACTGTATACCGGCCATCGACACCGATACGTTTTGCTTTTTGATACGTTTTCAAAGCACCTTTGAAAAAGCGACACAAATGGCCAATAATCGACATATTTCTCGGGACTTACAATTATTTCAACGCAACGTTTCTGAAACTCGGCTGACATAAATGATCGATAATCGACACATTTTCTCGGAACTTCGAAAATTTCGCACATATACGCAGGGTACAGACCTGCAGCCGCGCTGCGGCCTCGGCAGTGCAGACCCCGCAAGCTCAGTGCCGGACTTGACCGCGTGGACCCCCGTCTGGGGAGTTTTCGCAGATACCCGGGACACGACTAGGGAATGTATCCCGGTTCGCCGATCGACCCCGCTGAATGCTTACCTTTGTTGTATTTTCAAGACTCCTTCAGAAAGCGACACAAATGGCCAATAATCGACACATTTCGTAGGTGCTTTGAAAATGTAACAAAAAGCAAACGTATCGGGATCGGAAGGAATTGAACACATCGACAACCTCCTCAGATGTTCCTCTATGCGCAAAAGGTATTTATAACAACGTGACTTTGATGGTTTAGTCGGTGCGAGGCATAATTCGCCGAAAAGCTTCCGGCGTACAAAGCGCCTATAGCCTCTGCATCGCCTCTGGTTCGGGCCAACTGAGAGGCGATGGTCATTGCCTAATATACTTACGCGGTCTCCCAGAATGGCATCTGAAGAGGTCATACTAAAGGGCCTGATCGGCTGTCCTGCGGCCACGCATCCATTACCCACGGGCTGGTGGAGGACCAGCTGGGAGAATTAGTTCGTGCCCGCTGTCCCGGTGCCGGGAAGTGGGACGATCCAGTCGGTGAGTTTAATCAGCAAGTTTTTGCGGGTTTTAGTTGAGAAACGAAATGTGTAGATTTCACCGTCAATAACCGACACATTTTAACTGAAATGCACGTTTTCACTTTACCCTATATCGTGCCATATATAGAGGGGAGTAGAGGGAACTAGAGAGGAGTACAGGAGGCGAGTAGTGGCGAGTAAAGGCGACTAGACGTGATTAGAGGCGATTACAAGCGACTAGAGGCGACTAAATGGGCATAGAGATGACTAGAGACGAGTAGACATGTTATGGGCGAGCAGAGGGGAGTAGAGGTGAGTGGAGGCGAGTGAAGGCGCGTGGATGCAGGTGGAGGTGAGTAGAGGCAGGTAGACGCGAGTGGAGGCGAGTGGGTGACATTAGTGGAAGAGAGTGGAGGCGAGTGGAAGCTAGAAAAGGGGAGTAGAGGCAAGTAGAGAATAGTAGAGGGGAGTAGCGGAGAGTACAGTGGAGTAGAGGCGACTTGAAGCGACTAGAGGCGACTAGATGGGCCTATATGACTAGAGGAGAGTAGAGGCAAGTAGACACGAGTAGCGGCGAGTAGACGAGCAGAGGCGACTAGAGGGGAGTATAGGCGAGCAGAAGCGTGGAGGAGAGTTCAGGCGAGTGGAGGGGGGTGGCAGGGAGTGGAGAGGAGTGGCGTCTAGTGGAGGCGAGTTGGAGGGAGCCAGACTTTCCTGTTCACAAAGATCATGGCTTTGATATAATCTAACTACTCTGCCATCATCTGTCACATACGCCAGCAAATTTCTGCACACTGTTGAGTATATAATCTACCTAGCAGGCACCATATGTTAGTAATCATGTTGAACTTATGTAAGTCTTAATTGCGCATGCTCACTGTAGCCACATGTACTATAACCACGTGTTTTAGTCAATCGAATATAGTTAATGATTCTGTACAACACTCTCATGGCGACCCCGGAGGCGCCAACTGGCAGCGATCTGATCAACTGCAATCACCGAGCGTATGCGGAACTTGTACAGGTACTCGACGAGAGAAGCCTGCAGCTTATTATGACAGACGCTGATGGTGACGGCAAGAAAGCGTACGGGATACTGAGAAACTATTACGATAACACGGAAAACCCCCGCGTCCTAACACTCTACGAAGAACTGACAACCATACCTTTGAACGATGGAGAGGATGTGACTGATTATATTATCAGGGCAGAGCGAGCGTGTGCCGGATTGAGAACCGCTGGCAAAAACATCACGGACAATTTAGTAATCGCTATGTTGTTAAAAGGCCTGCCTGAGTCCTACAAATCATTCATCGTTGTGCATACACAAATGGATAAGTGCAAGAGTCTGAGCGAATTCAAAACGGCACTGAGCAATTACGCCAGTACGGAAGCTGCTCGACAACCGACAGCACAGAGCCAGTCTTGTGCAATGACCGCCCGTGGAAAACCGAGAAAACCAAAGTGCGTAGCGTGCGGAAAATTGGGACACGAAACGAAAGACTGTTGGGGTAAGTCAGAATTACACTGCAACTTTTGTAAAAAAATCTGGCAGTCACACTGAGAGCGAATGCTTTGCCAAGAAACGCCTGTCGCGTTCGAGAAAACCGAACACTTCAGCACGCATGGCCTCGGGCACAGACCACGGAGAGACTGGAGACAATTCGGACTTCGGTTTCGTCACACGCGCGTACAATTCAGTGGAGAAACAAACTCACACTGGTAAATTGCTTGTTGATGGTGGCGCATCAACCCACATCATTAACGACCCTGGATTATTTGTGTCTTACGATAACACGTTTAAACCGCAGGAACATTTCATCGAGTTAGCAGACGGCCGCCGCTGTAATCAGCTGGCTACTGCGAGAGGAAATGCTAAATTAACTATCTCAGATGCTCAAGGCATACCGCGAAATGTCACATTACACAACGCATTGCTGGCTCCTGTTTTCCCTATGTGTTTATTTTGTGTTAGTGCCGCGACTGATCATGGTGGCACTCTTACGTTTGCTAAAGGGAAAGCCACGTTAACCCAGGGAGGTACGACGTTCAATATAGCTCGACGCGGAAAACTGTATTACCTACCAACGCAAACGGATATCACGCAAACGTATGTAACGCGTTCGTTAGAAGAATGGCATCACGTCTTGGGACACATGAACTATGACGACATATTAAATCTCGAGAAGGTTTGTGATGGAATGACCATAGTGAAGCGGCAAAGGCGAAGCTGCACGAGGTGCGACTTGAACAAGATTACGAAACAGCCGATCAACAGGGACATACCCGTGACACATGCGAAACGACCGCTCGAGAGGGTACACACCGATGTGTGCGGCCCCATTACCCCGAACTCGCGGGAAGGATATAAGTACATTATCAATTTTGTGGATGAATATTCGAGTGTATTGTTTGTGTACTTCCTGAGATCGAAAGACGAAGCTCACATCGCCCTGAAAAGCTTCATCTCGGACACAGCGCCGTGCGGCAAAATTCTGGAAATACATAGTGACAACGGTGGCGAATATGTGGGCGAATCTTTTCGCTCCGTACTACGCAACAATGGCATCAAACATTCTACAACCGCTCCCTACAGCAGTTTCCAGAACGGGAAAAGTGAACTCTCGTGGCGTTCGATTATGGAAATGGTGAGATGCCTGCTCGTAGAGGCACCTGTCGACAATATGTATTGGCCATATGCGGTGAAATACGCTCAGTATCTGCGGAATAGAAGCTTCCAACGCCGCACCGGAAAAACAGCCTATGAACTATTCTGCGACAAGAAACCGGACATGAGACAAATGCATCATTTTGGATCGACCTGTGTTATTTTGAACGAACGTTCCAAGAGTAAGCTGGATAATCGCTGGAAACTTGGGACATATCTTGGAATTAACCCGCTGAGCAATGCGCACTATGTTCTGGACTCTGAGAGTGGGCGTGTACTTACATCACGCAACATTAGAATGCCGACGGAGTACACTTTTGATGGTAGAGATAGCGAGCACGTGTTGCAGAAACCCAAGAACACCGAGGTCAAAGTTGAACCATCGAATGATAACTCGCAACCGCCAGAAACGCCTGTGGAGACCAGACCGAAGCGCGAAACACGCCCTCCGGCGTACTTGAGCGATTACCACGTGTATACGAGTATCGATTACGTGTACGCGGTGATGAACATTCCAACCACATACGACGAAGCAATTAACGCACCCGATGCTGTTAAATGGAAACAAGCTATGGATAGAGAGATCGAGTCACTAAAACACGTACGAAATTGTTCCCCTGCCCGAGGATCGCGCCGAGACCAAAGGCAAATGGGTTTATACGATTAAACAGGGCAAGAACCCTGAAGATGACGTCCAGCACAAAGCTAGGTACGTGGCGAAAGGATTTTCACAGATACCCGGAGTAGACTATGATGAAACGTTTTCGCCAACGTCAAGATTTATGTCATTGCGAATGCTTCTTCAGAAAGCAGCGAACGAGAAAATGATGATACACCAAATGGATGTCAAGGGTGCATACCTGAACGCCCCCATTGACAAGGAGATATTTGTAGCACAGCCATCCGGTTACGACCAATCATCAACAGACGGCAGGCGACTGACATGGAGACTGAATAAATCACTTTACGGCCTTAAACAGTCTGGCCGATTGTGGTATGGAACATTAACAAGTTTCCTACAGGAGTTGGGTTTCACACAGAGTAAAAATGACCCCTGCATGTTCAGTCGTGACACAGCGACCCTAATATTTTGGGTGGATGATATCGTGGTCGCAAGCAGCTGTGAATCGGAAATAACGGACATTAAATCACAGCTCTGTGAAAGATTCAGGATGGATGACCGCGGCGAACTCAAATGGTTCCTGGGCATCGACTTCAAACGCGCCCCAGACGGCTGCTACACTGCAAATCAGGAACGTTACGTCAGAGCAGTACGTGACCGTTTCGGCATGACCGAATGCAAACCCACCGATTGACCCCGCAGTGAAACTGACACCAGTAACTGGAGATACCGAGGACCACGGATACCCTTACAGACAGGCCGTGGGGAGCCTCGTTGTGCGACCAGACCAGACATCAGCTGGGCATTATCGATGTTGTCACAATTTCTGGACAAACCCGGACATACACACATAGTGGCATTGAAACGTGTATTGCGTTATCTACAAGGGACAAAATCATACGGACTAACGTTTAGACCATCGAATTCTCCGATCACCGGTTACACCGATTCCGACTGAGCAGGCGACGCGAGTGACCGGAAGTCAACTTCCGGGTACGTGTTCGGTGTACCTGGTGTGCGTTCAGTAGACGCTAGGACCTACGCTAGGACCTAGCTAAAACCTAGTCAAAGTCACGTGTTCTCATTTAAAATACATTGCAATATCTCACGTAATCTCCCGAAGTCTTGCTTTTTAGCGAGGTCCTAGCGTTACTGAACGGGAGGCTGGATCTGCGCCAGTTTCGTGGAAGAGCCGGAAACAACCGACAGTAGCACTCTCCTCATGCGAGGCTGAGTACATGGCTAACCGAGGCCACAAAGGAGATGTTATATCTCCGGTCACTGACAAATGACTTGGGACTCCCGCTACCGGAAATGTCAGTGATCTATTCCGATAACCAGGGCGCGATTGCACTTACAAAGGAATCCGCTAAGCAACATCAAAGGACCAAGCACATTGATGTCCGTTTATCACTTCGTGAGAGAACAAGAAAACATTCTGTTCGAGTATACTCCATCTGGTGACAACCATGCGGACATTCTTACTAAGGGACTGGGAAAGACTGCTCATTTACAGGGTGTAACGAACCTGGGACTTTTGTGATAAGTTTTTGTTCATTGTGCGTTGCAACCCCTGGGCTTTTTTGTGTGTGGGCCTGCTCCCGATTAAGGGGGGGGGGGTGTTGAGTATATAATCTACATAGCAGGCATCATATGTTAGTAATCATGTAGAACTTTTGTAAGTCTTAATTGCGCATGCTCACTGTAGCCACATGTACTATAACCACGTGTTTTAGTCAATCGAATATAGTTAGTGATCCTGTACACACGTATTTTTTTATTCCACGATGTCCCTCGCAACACACACACAAACCCAAGGACAGGGCAAAATATCAAGGGGAGTAATAAAAGGTCAACAAAAACCACAAAATTTGGGGCATGCCATGGAGTAAACAGTGTTGCGGATACAATCGTTTATGGCGGCACACAGATAAGGCAGTCAATTTTATGACGCTTAGCCGCACAATGCAAAAACCGGCCCAGTAGAGCGTCCAGCACCATGACCAAAAATCTGTAACTAAAAAAACAGTTGGTTAGGGAATAAAAGTGAATACCGATTACACATAACAAAACAAAGGTGGTTGCAAGGATGCCTGTCCAACCGATTTCTGTAGTGGCTTTTGAGAAGATAATGGGGTAAAACTGAAGCAGCTTTTTCACTTTTATTATATACCCCCATCATAATAATAAGACCACTCCCAAACATGAAATCAAAGGTAACAGAGGCGGATCTATGTTTTCAGCAAGGGGGGGTTTAGGATTCCCGCCAAGGTCAAATCCTAGGCGCGTGGCGCCGAGCGGGGGGAGGTCGGGAGGGGGGTTTCCCCTCCCGTGTAAGATATTTTTTGTTTTTGTAGCCAAATAATGAAATGTCCATGCATCCTGGTAAGTTTCTGGCACTTAACATGTCTCTGGAGTTTTTCTTAAGATAATTAAAAACCCTTCTCGATTTCGTCACATGAACTTGGCACATAAGTTTCGTGAAACCATATTGTGCACATCTGGGTATGAGTCACACCACCAGCAAAAATTTTTGTTGGAACATCTGCTTAAACACGCCTTTTTTGCATACGAAAAGTCGTATACGAAAAAGTGTGGTGTGTATATAGGGGTTAAGACAATTTCCAAATATTCAAGAGCATAATTAAGAAGCACCGACGGGGCGTAAAAACTTGAATATCAGATGATCACGTAACAGCAGCCTCAAGTTGTTTAAGAACGAAGACCTGTACTGTTAGTCCGGAAATAAACATGTGTTCTGTCTCGTTACGAGAAAAACTGGCGAACGATGATGCTCTCAACT
>NMRA01000141.1:25563-44427 GCA_002633005.1 Phoronis australis | reverse complement strand
CCTATTGAACATCGCACGAGTCCCGCAAGACTTTGTTGTGAAAGAACAGCCTCCCCGCAATTTCTGGTACTGTACACTTTTCGCGAATGCGGTCACTTTCTCAATGTGAGTGCTCCCTTGGTTATTCCTTGTATAGACATAACTTGTTATAGAGTGTGTCTTCAAACGGACTCGCGACCAGCCCACGGCGCCCGCCACAATAGCAATTCCTCGGAAAAAGATTTTTTTTCAAAAATATTACATGTACATGTACACAATATTGCATGTACATGTACACTGTATGATACTGCGCAAGACAACTTTACTATACATCAGTTACAAACGTGTGGGGTGTAATAGGATGGCACGGCATAACAGATGAGATAAAAACGTTGCACGTCAATTCGCCTGAATATCAGGGTTGCGGCACCGCAGTATTTCCCCTAATGAAATCAAAACATATCTTAGAGTAAAGAAGCTAGTTACCTAAAGAAATCAGCTATAGAACTGCTCTTTCAGCGGTGAATCCATCTAAAATGCTTGGCTACTTCAGAAGTGTCGACGGAAGCGCGCGCACAATAAATCCCCGCGCGTTTTGCCGATGAACCACAAAGACTCAGCAATACACAATGCAAAAAACTATATTTTCAGAGTGAACCCCCCCTCTCAATTTTTCCAAGTTGGTTTACTTGGGGCTTACACACGCTGGCTGTGCCGTTTTTGTTTTGCTGGAGACGCTTTCGTTTTTTGTATTTTTTTTAATTTTTGGGTCCTGGCCCGAGGGGGGGGGTTTAAACCCCCTGAACCCCCCCCCCCCGTAGATCTGTCACTGGGTAAAGCGGATGAATATAATCTTAATTATGAGTGTTCCCTGATAAATGTTTTGCAAGACAGGGAAATTGTCCAAAATGTATTTTTCTACAATTACTATGGAAATAAAACAATAAATGACTTTAAAATATGAAAAATGACTAGATGCCATAACACTGCCTGAAATGCACACAAAATTGCACTGCAAGGAAGACCCTTCAACAAACTAAGATTTATTAGTGGTTAACATTAAGACAAATACATGGATGTTAAAATAGACTGTCCGGCAAATTAAGTACTGCAAAACACTAAGGATAATCTAATTAAAATATATGTATTGTTATTTCTGAAAAGAAGAGAAAATCTGGAATGAGAACACTACCTATACCAAGAGCTCTCAAGGTGTAAGTGTCTATACTGCATATGCACTCTAAAGTCAGTTAATCTGAAGTTCCCGGTTATCTAACGTCAGGTAAATTACCCTATGAGCACCAAGCACAAAGTGGTGTACTGTTCAACTAACAGTCTAATTTGTAGAAGAAACGTCATGGTGACTTGTGTTTTTTCAACAATAAACTCCACTGTAAGCCTAGTCATTGTTTTTCACCCTAGACTTTGAGACAGTCCAGTGTGTACTGAAACATCACATTTTTATTCATTTTCCACCAGGTCAACCAAAGTCAGTGTTAAACCTTGGAATTACTTAAAAGCAAACATAGATCCTACACATCTTCACAATGAGGCCTAATAATGGTTGAAACATCATGTATGTACTAATTACATAAAGTAATAAAAGCGGATCGAAATAAACAAAATTTACCCAGTATACAATCAATGAATATCAGAATTCCAAAGACAGTAGCATGTAATAAAACAACTAGTGAAATAGAACATCAATATCCAACGTTCAATCTGGATTATTTTGTGAAACAGTTTGAACACACAAGCATCTTCCATAAGTACTAACAATTCAAGTGGTTCAGTTGCACAACATATTATAATTGCCTGAAAGTAATTAGAACTGAACTCTGATGTGATCACAACTAAAACGGAGAATTTTTTGCTCGATGCTCATGAAACTTGACCACAGGCACCAGCAGGGTTTTCTCTCTTCTGAAATTCATTAAAAATATCATCATCCTCGTCATCGCCATCCTCACAATCAGATGAATTCCCAGTCGAGAAGGAATTTTCATCCTCTGACGACCATCCATTCTTACCTTTAAAGCAATCAGTGCTGCTACTTGGAGTTACCTGTTCATAGTTAATAAATCCATCTCCATGACAACTACCATCAACTAATGTTTCTTGAGAAGTGTTGCAGCCAGTGTTAACATACACAGCCTCAGTAACTGACAGTTTTAGCATTTTGTGATTCATGCTTGCATCATCATCAGAATCGCAAAGGACCAATTTACAGCTATTATCAGCAATGCACGCATTTGGCTCACAATTGTTTCCATCTTTTACAGAATCATGGCTGCAAGTAAAGGGTCTCTGCAGGGAGTCTCGTTTTCCAAGAGAATCGTTGTCAAAGGAATCAATGCTGAATACGCCAGATTCTTCAGACTGGGAAAACACATCTGTTTCAGTACTTTGTTCTAAGTTCCGGTCATCTTCAGAGAGGTCACTTGGAAAGGAGCTCATACTGGAATGACATCTGTTGAGGGAATCTGGAACAAGGCAAAGTAAGATGTAATTTCAAACATTATTTTAAGTGTACCACTCACTAATCACTTCAAATTGTAGAGATTTGAAATGCGCTCACGACAGCACAGCAAACAATGTGCTTGCTTCTATGGGTGATTTCAGGGATCATAAAAATGGCCACTAGATGGTGCAGAATGCGTTAAACCATAAACAATTGAGAAGGTGGGGCTGTCTCAGTAATACCCAACTATTTGCCAATTTCATGAAAATAAGCCAAGGAACACCCAAGACATAGAGGCAAATGAAAAAACAATTGACACTATGGGGCACAGCTATAGTCCGATTGCTCTGAAACTCATCATCATCTGTTGTCATCTTTATAGAAATCTGTTGTGTGTGCCAGCACCAAACATGTTGTATTAGTTTAGTAATAGATCTATTCTGGGACCACACAACAAATGGCGATGTGATTTTTCAAAAGTGAAATCAAAGCGAACCTAAATCCAAGTCATCCGCTATGGCAAAAGTTAGTAGCAGTTCCATAGTTGCTTTCAAGTGTTCAAAAGAACGCTGGGAAAATTATAAACGTCGGCTGGACTCATGGATCAGAACAAACAAGGTGAAGGACAAGGACAGAGTTGACGCTATGTTGTCCGTGATAGGGCCAGAAGCGGTCAAACTGTTGATTGCCTTGTGTACTCCGGACAACATCGAGGATAAAACGTACGATGAACTTTGCCAACAAATGTATGACTATCATCACATAGGTACCAATGAGTTGGCTGCTTCTTACACATTTGACACTAGTTCCCAAAACTTGGGGGAGTCAGTTGCTGATTTCATTGTAACGCTCAAAAAGCTAAGTGTTAAGTGTAACTTCGAGAGTTCCGAGCAAATTAAACGTATGCCTAACAGACTGGTGGCTGGTCTTGGTGATAGCTAGATACAAATTAAGTTAGTAGGTGAGGGGTCATCCCTGACTTGGGATAAAGCGGTTGAGATTGCTATGTGCATGGAAGCTGCGTCTGAAAGTAGTAAAAAATGACGAGTTCAGATTCAGTGCCCGTTAAAGTAGGATCAGGCATGGCAAAAAGCCAGCAGTGTCAAAACAAAAACCACTGCTCAAACCCCATAAAAAGAAATACCAGTGTTATCGTTGTGATGGAGACCAGGAAAGGCCTTATCCATTTTTGGAAACAAAGTGTCTCAAATGTTCAAGAATAGGTCATATTGCGAAAGCTTGCAAAACCAAAATTCTTGTACAAACCATGTTGAAGTCGATTCAAAAAAGGGGGAGATCAAAATCAGTCGGTCGGTAAATGGCGAGTAGATAGAATTCGCTCTCGACACTTGTTCAAAGTATTCCATTATTGGACAGGATGTGTATGAGAAATGTTTCGCGGATATCCCGCTGTGCGATGACCAGGCTAAACTGTTTTCGTATTTCAGATGTGTAGTACCACTTCTGGCTAAAATACCAGTGGCAGTCTAAAACGAAAGTCAGTCGTATAATCTCTCAGTTATCGTGGCAGTTGGAAGAAAAACGGCACTTTTGAGCAGAGATTGGCTTCAGTCAATAAGGTTAAAATATTGGTGATAATGACCTGAAGGGTGTTCTTGATGGTCATGGTTCGGTATTTGATGATAGTATCAGTGAAATCAATACCTTTAAGGCCCAAACAGAGTTGCAAAATGAGAATCCAAAGTTCTTTGAGTCCAGGCCGCAGCCTTATGCTTAGTCGCCAAAGTAAAAGCGGAGCTTGATCGGCTGGAACAGTGTAAAATTATCTGGGAAATTGACAGTAGTGAATTTGCCTCTCCCGTGGTCGTCATGCCAAAAGCGAACGGTCAAATACGTTTATGCGGTGACTACAAGATGTCGATAAATTCAGAGATGGTAGATCAGCCTAATACACATTGCCAACAGCTGAGGACATTTTTGCTAAACTATCCGGTGCGAACAAGTTCAAAAAACTCAACTTGTCCCAAGTTTACGCTCAAGCTTCGGTTGATGAAAGGTCTCGTAAGTACCTCACAATAACTACCGTCAAGGGTCTGTACGAAGTTCTGCGTTTGCCATACGGGATTAAAGGAGCATGCCACCCAAAAAATAACCTAATTTGTATCAATTTAGATCGAGCAGTTCTACTCGATAACGGCACGACGGCAGACGGAGGTGTTGAAATTATCCAATGACGTAATTGATTTCACACGCAGTCTGTTCAGCAGTTCACAATATAGGTTACTGGTGTCAGCTTATCGGTTGAATTCACCGTTTAACACCAATAAATCACCAAACTTCGATGTAAAACAATTAAAAATATACAGAGTTCTTTAAAAATGTGTTGTTTTATTTCACTGTTACGGATTTATTGGTATTTGGACACACCATAGCCTACAGAGTTCGGCAAGCAAGGCCCGTCAGTAGCAGGAGTTTGGGGTCTGTTCGGAAATAAATTTGAAGTTCCGTGAGATACATACAGGAAAAACAAGATTTGTGTTGATTAGACTAGTGATTTTTTTTAGTTCTAAACACACAAAATGCTTGTTATCCTGGTCAGTGGCTCGGACCCTGATCAGGCCCGTTTAAGCCGGACTCAGACTCGTTATCCTGGCCACTGGCTCTGAAACCGATCAGGCCCGTTGCGACCGGCAGGACTGAAATCAAGAACATAAACCAGCCAAAGTTGGAAGCTAAGCTTCCAGTCAAGAAAATACTATACTAGTGAGCCAAAGAAGTAATGTGCATGCGATTATGTAGGTGAATTAGCCATAAAACTGCAAATCTACTAACTCGCCGGGGGCCGCGAATTCAGTCGGGTTCTGCTTTGGTCACAGAACCGTCAGGGCAGAAGTTGTACATTGACTATCATTATATGAATAATGTAAATGTAAATAAAGATTCCCCTAACACCTGGCCGTAGGATGGAAACCCGAGTTGTTTCACAACAGTTTCTGTCTGCAAACATTGAATTAGCATGGTCTCACATGGCCTCCGTGTCCCGTCAATTAGTTTTATTGCACCTAAAGCCGGTAACGCAGTGATTTATTCATTGCTGGCTTCTCAAATCACTTGCACTCACGAGCACTCCAAAGGCATTACAAATTGCATCTAATGCAGTGTTTACCCTGTGTTTTGAAAGGAGCATGGTGGTAAATGGCCAAAACGGGGTGCAAAGCCCGTTGCTGCACGCCATTATGAGAAGTGCGATCCCCCTATTGTCCGGGGTCTCCAAAGGAGCGTGGTGGTGAATGCTCGACGTGGATGTGGAGCCCGGCGCCACATGAGAGCATGGGATGAAGTGAGATCCTCCCATCACGGGGGGGAGGGGGTTGGGAGACCTTCCCCAGGCAAAATTTGAAAATCAGATGTAATTGGTTGAAGTTTGCTAATCATAGACAAAACCTTAACCGAAGCATCATGTAGTGGAAGTATCTGGGTAAAGGACACTTCGCAAGACAAATTGGCAATGAAGTGTCCGGCATAGTATGATCTCTGTTGCACTTGAGTACAAAAAACAGTATTGAAATTCAATTATCCACTAAGTGACAAACAAAGAACAGAAATATGTGAACTTTGTACACGTAATAAACTAATTCATGCAACGAAACTTCCGTTGATGTCGTCTTGCCAAACATAAATCAGTGATAGTGGATTGGCGTTGTCCGGCATAACAGACGATGTATAATCCAGTCCATGCAGACGAATCTGAGACTGGTTAACATTCAATATCGTCATTTTGGCACAGGGCTATGGTTGATTAAACAGTTGGATGTCACGCCCAGCAGTACAATTCACAATGTCGTTTCTAAACTCGGACATGATAAAATGAATGAAGCAGAAATCTTACTGTTTCTAATTTCATAAGCAAGCCCTAACCGTTAACGCTTTCCCATTTTAGAAAATTCGTATCAAGGTCGTTGCCTGGTCCCCGGCTGTATTAAGTTTGTATGCATTGTCGGATAACCAGGCAGGCATGAGGTACGAAAGGAGATTGGGGATTGCATAATGTGTTTAAAGGGGACACAACTCAAGAAGCTTCCTGCTGCTAAGTCTTTCGCTACTCCTGAACATCTTCCACCAACGGAATCAGTCACCAGGTTTCATTGTCTCGAGTGTACTACCAGGTCAAGGTTTGGATGGGGATGGCACATGATCGGGAACCTTTAGACTGGGGCTGGAGACTTAAAAACAATCAATTCGTACACATAACTGCCATGAATGCTGCACCAGACACTCCTCTAGATGATACACTGCAACTGTACTACAGCTGGTAGCACGCCCCGGTGCAGTTGCAGAAAGAATGGGCTTGCATGTACATCTACATGTAGATTGTGCCTAGCGACATATTGTGACAATCCACAAAATCAAATTTCTGAGGAATGTGAAGACAGAGATGAGGATTGATCTGAGGCAGTATGCATATGTTTAATGAACATAACATTCTTGGATGAAAATGTAACCTACTCGTTCATGCGTTATGTCGACGAATAAATATTTCATTAGCGCCTGTTGTTCAGTCATTTTGATACTGACAGATGCCTTTTACATGCTATAAACATTCCCACTAAATAAGATTGGTCCAAACCCCGCCTGTCAGGGTAAAGAGTGGGGTTTGGAAAATTGAACTAGACCGTATTTATCCACCTTGGCTGAGTCGCGCTCGGCTCACGATCGAAGGGATGCCGCCAAGCTGCTCTATTCATCGAGTCACGAGCGAGAATAATTGGCTTCGCTCATGCAGATATGATCGGCTGATTACAATATAGCAAAGCAGACTGTACTTTTTATGGAGAGAGTTTTATGTAGTTTTTACTGTAATATTTGAAAAGAGGAGCGAAAACAAATAGGAGTACAACTCTGAATTTTTCATATCGGCCCAGGATAAGAGATTTTGCAACACAGCAACACTCACGATTACTTTCATTCGGCGTGCATGAATACAAAAATGTAGGACCCAAATTATTTAGATTTTGGAACACATTGCATATCAATATTCAAAATACGTTTATTATGAATCTTACAAGCTGTAAAACGACATTGTTTAATTTCATTGTGCTCATTCATTGTCATCCGTCAAATCGGAAATTTCCGAGATGTGATCTGCGGCGTGCGCTTATGTGTACAAAACACGTGATTGTTATGTTCCTGAAGTACGAAAATTAAGAAACTTTAGCATGCCGTTATTACAGACAGGGACACGATAAAACGAATTTGGATTTTGACTATAGTCTTGATACAGCGAGCTGGCTGACCACTGCGTCAGTGTCTCCGTTAGACCCAGAAATTTTACACAGCCCGGGTAGTTCACTTCGTCCCCAACATGTAGATCGAGCCTTGGACTATTAATACTCCACGGTAAAGCTAACGACCGTCGGCCTGTGCACACAAAATCTGTGAGTTAACCAGCACTCACCTTGCACGTTGCAGGCGTTTAAATGAAAAAACAATCTAGTAAACGCCATTTTCCAGCATAATCCTCCGCCTTTTGTAACAAAAAAGTCTATCGTCGATGACCCACACACGCGCGCTCCGGCACTCACTCTCATATGCAGACGAACTTCAAAACAAACGTCACGTGACAACAACATGTGTCTTCATCCAGAGATTTTTCTCGTGTTGTGGGGTACGATGTAGCGCAGATTTGCACTTAATCGCAATTAATCTGGACTCCACATGAACTTTAAAAATTGTAGAACATAAGGAAGATTTCAGGTAATTTGTTGAGTCGAAACTATATTTTTATTCAAGAGTTCAAGTTTTCCTATTGACGATGCCGATTCAGCGACGCATCAGTCGGCAAGTTTTCGCCCTGTGATGAGCACAATTTTTTGAAAACTTATTGTAATTTAACAATGGAAGTTCATAGCAATGCACCACAATTTTGTAGAAAGACTGTCATAGGCTAAAAATACGTCACAGAGCGTAAATTTTATGAATCCTAGCTTCCGATTTTACCCGTTTGGGAAACCGGCTCTCAACTGCCGTAGGCCACAATAAGAATCCCCTCCCTGTGAAATGAATTTTTCTAAGCGTTCATTAGAGCCAATACAGCATACAGCTTTCCACCCGGGTGAGAATTTTACACGTTTGACACGCTTTTGAGCGTGTCAAACGTGTAAAATTTGCCACGTTAGCGTGTCAAACGTGTAAAATTTGCCACGTTAGCGTGTCAAACGTGTAAAATTTGACACGCAAGCATGTCAAACGTGTAAAATTTGCCACGTTAGCGTGTCAAATGTGTAAAGTTTGCCACGTTAACGTGTCAAACGTGTAAAGTTTGACACACTAGCATATCAAACGTGTAAAATGTGACACGCTACGGTGTCAAACGTGTAAAATTTTGACACGTTAGCGTGTCGAACGTGTAAAATTTTGACACGCTAGCGTGTCGAACATGTAAAATATGATAGAACTCTTCAATAAAGATACAATTTAAATAGGCTTGGCAGTTCTGAAAAGGCCACTGGGAGGTAATCACCCAATTTGAATGATTAAACATGTTCCCTCAATAACATCAAAGAGTTTGCAACAAAAGTTTTCACTGCCTATTGAAATATCCAAATACTGAGTTAGAGTTGGCTTAGCTGTCAGAGAGTGCAGTCCTCTCAGGAGGGCACTTATGAAGTATGGTTTTCGAGTGTGGTGCAGCTCTAACAGAAGTTTAGTATGTATATACTCTGGTTGACAGTGGCTTGAAAAACTTTTCTTGCAAATGGTCCTTCTTTTTACAGGTAAGTTTGATTGTAACAGAAAACAAGAGTCAGTAGAAACTGTTGACTACGCAGTTAATATATGAAGTCGGAACGCCTCTCATCTTCAGTAGTATATCAATTCATAATATTGTTGTTATTGGATAAACTCACAGTTTGTGTCAGCTTGAATGAGGATAAGACATTGTGTTTAGAGGTTTGGGCTGCAAAATCAACGTGAACTCAATGTTATGACAAATGTTAAATCACTCTTGGTAATTCAAAGATGTTACAAAGTGTGTCTGTTCTTTACTTCATAAACTGTTTTCAAGCAACTGGCCTGACTCAAAAGCTTAGACTTATATGCATATATATAGCAGCTTAAGCACTTCAACTTTGTATGTTGAACCATTTTCTTATTTCTGTGTTAATGTTATTCTAGATGAAATGAAATTTAGTGACAACAGTATGTGGTAAGAGTTGGATAGTTACATTATCCTTTTAATGATTCTATATCATTATCATATTTTGGATTATTTACATCAACAGTAACAATAAACTGTGACTTAAAGAAGAAATCCCTTTATACATTTGTTTTCAGTATGGATTCCCATGGTGGATGGTGAGCTGCTATAAACAAGAACATTATGGCTTGTACACGGCCTCAGGCTAAATGTAGGGTCGCTACCATGGCAATGACACAGATTACAGGCTAGCGTGTCAAAAGCGCCACGTTTGACACGCTAGGGTGTCAAAAGTGCCACGTTTTTGCCACGTTTTGGCAAGCCACATTCGACACGCTATCGCCACGTTTGACACGCTAGCTTGTCAAAAGTGCCACGTTTTTGCCACGTTTTGGCACGCCACGTTCGACACGCTATCGTCACGTTTTACACGCTTATTGCCACGTTCGACACGCTAGCGTGTCAAAAGAGCCACGTTTTGGCACGCCACGTTCGACACGCTATCGCCACGTTTTACACGCTTATCGCCACATTTGACACGCTAAGCGTGTCAAACGTGGAGTATTGGAACGAAAATTACACGTTTTTGACACGTTCTTGACACGTTTGACACGTTCTTGACACGTTTGACACGCTACATTTTACATGTTTGACACGCCACGTTTTACACGTTTGACACGTTTTTAGAGCGTTTCAATACTCCACGTTTTTAGAGCGTGTCAAACGTGTCAAATTCTCACCCGGGCACCAAGGCTAGGTGATGCTACTACATTATTCTTTGTTGCATTAGTTACTGATCTTGGCTAATTATCATTTTATGGCCTGGTCATCCATTCCGCCAAAAGTAGTTCTAGAGGTGGCTTATCAGCCAATTATTCACGCATGCCGACTCACAACAGAAGCCTGATAAGAGTGAAGGTGGATAAATGTGGTGTTCCTACAGTTTCTTGTGCTAGTGGATGTGTTCATGACATGGCATATAAATATCTAGGATTAATGTTTACTACGAAAGGTTCATGGTCTTGCACACAGAAAACTCTATCATTACAGGCTACTAAGGCAGTGAATTTAATGAGAAAAAATGTCAATGGTTTTAATGCACTCCCTGTTGAAGTTAGTTTAAAATTATTCGATTGTAAAATATTGCCGATACTTCATTATGGCTGTGAGATCTGGGGTTTTAGTGATTGCGAATGTATTGAAATAGTCAACACAAAATTTTGTAAAGAAATTTTAAATTTGCCTAGCACGGCAATTTCATCGACTGTTAGAGCTGAGATGGGTCGTTACTCCTTGATTGCTTACCGACTTCCTTGAATTATGAAATATTGGTTAAAACTATTAAAAGCCGATGAGTCAAAAATTACATATCATTCCCGGGTGAGAATTTGACACGTTTGACACGCTCTAAAAACGTGGAATATTGGAACGCCCTAAAAACGTGTCGAACGTGTAAAACGTGGCGTGTCAAACATGTAAAATGTAGCGTGTCAAACGTGTCAAGAACGTGTCAAAAACGTGTAATTTTCGTTCCAATACTCCACGTTTGACACACTTTGCGTGTCAAACGTGGCGATAAGCGTGTAAAACGTGGCGATAGCGTGTCGAACGTGGCATGCCAAAACGTGGCAAAAACGTGGCACTTTTGACACGCTAGCGTGTCGAACGTGGCGATAAACGTGTAAAACGTGGCGATAGCGTGTCGAACGTGGCATGCCAAAACGTGGCAAAAACGTGGCACTTTTGACACGCTAGCGTGTCGAACGTGGCGATAAACGTGTAAAACGTGGCGATAGCGTGTCGAACGTGGCGTACCAAAACGTGGCAAAAGCGTGGCACTTTTGACACGCTAGCGTGTCGAACGTGGCGATAAGCGTGTAAAACGTGGCGATAGCGTGTCGAACGTGGCGTGCCAAAACGTGGCAAAAACGTGGCACTTTTGACACGCTAGCGTGTCGAACGTGGCGATAAACGTGTAAAACGTGGCGATAGCGTGTCGAACGTGGCGTGCCAAAACGTGGCAAAAGCGTGGCACTTTTGACACGCTAGCGTGTCGAACGTGGTGATAAGCGTGTAAAACGTGGCGACAGCGTGTCAAACGTGGCGTGCCAAAACGTGGCAAAAACGTGGCACTTTTGACACGCTAGCGTGTCAAACGTGGCGCTTTTGACACGCTAGCCTGTAATCTGTGCCATTGCCATGGTAGCGACCCTACATTTAGCCTGAGGCCGTGTACAAGCCATAATGTTCTTGTTTATAGCAGCTCACCATCCACCATGGGAATCCATACTGAAAGCAAATGTATAAAGGGATTTCTTCTTTAAGTCACAGTTTATTGTTACTGTTGATGTAAATAATCCAAAATGTGATAATGATATAGAATCATTAAAAGGATAATGTAACTATCCAACTCTTACCACATACTGTTGTCACTAAATTTCATTTCATCTAGAATAACATTAACACAGAAATAAGAAAATGGTTCAACATACAAATTTGAAGTGCTTAAGCTGCTATATATATGCATGTAAGTCTAAGCTTTTGAGTCAGGTCAGTTGCTTGAAGACAGTTTATGAAGTAAAGAACAGACGCACTTTGTAACATCTTTGAATTACAAACAGTCATTCAACATTTGTCATAACATTGACTTCATGTTGATTTTGCAGCCCAAACCTCTACACACTATGTCTTATCCTCATTCAAGCTGACACAAAATGTGAGTTGTTCCAATAACAACAATACTATGAATTGATATACTACTGAAGATGAGAGGCGTTCCAACTTCATATATTAACTGCATAGTCAACAGTTTCTACTGACTCTTGTTTTCTGTTACAATCAATCAAACTTACCTGTAAAAAGAAGGACCATTTGCAAGAAAAGTTTATCAAGCCACTGTCAACCAGAGTATATACATACTAAACTTCTGTTACAGCTGCACCACACTCGAAAACCATACTTCATAAGTGCTTTCCTGACACGACTGCACTCTCTGACAGCTAAACCAACTCTAACTCAGTATTTGGATATTTGAATAGGCAGTGAAAACNACTCGAAAACCATACTTCATAAGTGCTCTCCTGAGAGGACTGCACTCTCTGACAGCTAAACCAACTCTAACTCAATGTTTGGATATTTCAATAGACAGTGAAAACTTTTGTTGCAAACTCTTTGATGTTATTGAGGGAACATGTTTAATCATTCAAATTGGGTGATTACCTCCCAGTGGCCTTTTCAGAACTGCCAAGCCTATTTAAATTGTATCTTTATTGAAGAGTTCTATCATATTTTACACGTTCGACACGCTAGCGTGTCAAAATTTTACACGTTCGACACGCTAGCGTGTCAAAATTTTACACGTTTGACACCGTAGCGTGTCACACTTTACACGTTTGATATGCTAGCGTGTCAAACTTTACACGTTTGACACGTTAACGTGGCAAACTTTACACGTTTGACACGCTAATGTGGCAAATTTTACACGTTTGACACGCTAGCGTGTCAATTTTTACACGTTTGACACGCTAACATGGCAAATTTTACACGTTCGACACGCTAACGTGGCAAATTTTACACGTTCGACACGCTAACGTGGCAAATTTTACATGTTTGACACGCTAACGTGGCAAATTTTACACGTTTGACACGCTAGAGTGTCATGTTTTTACACGTTTTACACGTTAACATGGCAATTTTGACACGTATTACACGTTCTTTTACACGTCTGACACGTTTGACACGCTCAAAAGCGTGTCAAACGTGTAAAATTCTCACCCAGTGAGAGAAACTCAAGCGAACCGCGACAGATTTTCATGGATATTTTCAAGTTATGCCGACTAAATTGTAATCAGAGTCATGGTATGTGTCAGTTATAACTCCATGTGCATTTATGCATGTTTCATTTGATCTTATTTGCTGTATTTTGAAATGGGTAACTTTTTATGGGGATGTACTATTGCCCCTGTTGGGCAATTGCATCGCCCTGGATGCCACAGGCATACAGGGGCGATAGTACGTCACGAGCTTCACTCAGTCTTAGTTTTAGAACAATCCGGGTTATCACCACTATGATACATCCTAGAGCCCCTTATTCCTGTTATATCAGTGATGTGAATTCATGAACACGCGTCTTTGTGAAGAAATGGAAAAACACAAAACTTGTAAAGGTGACAGTACATTTTATGCTAGTTTTTTCATTTGTTATAATTATATTTTTCTTGGTGTTTCTTCAATTTCAAATGCAAAATAACAGCATTGCCAAATTTTCTTTAGTGGCAATAACAAACGAGAAGGAAATATTGTTTTATTAACCAGCTAACACATGATGAAATTTTGAACATTTTCAACAATGCAGCAAGCTCTTGAAAACAAAAATATAATTTTTTTTTCGAATTCAAGGAACCTTTACTGCACCTATCATGCATTGCAGGAAATCACAAGACGACCAAAAATCATATCTTTTCAAAACAGCACCTCAAGTCCTCGTTTGTATGGCACCATTCCCCTGGAGTGTAAAAATCAAGAAATTTCGACTATCACAGTCTAATCTGGAATCCCTGTGGATTAAACTTATCATGCAAGCCTTTTGTGTTGTTACACAATACTGTGGTTAAGGTGGTTAGAACTTACTGTCACTCAAAGGATGGAAGTTGGTCTAATTTCATTGACAGTCAATCATTTTTTCTCCATTCAAAGTTTTTTGTGAACGAATTTCATACAAAATGCATCTACTTCACAACATTTGTTGAAAGTCGTTTGCAAATGGTATTTTGAGGTTAGGGTCAGTCAGGCTGTTTACAACATAATTGCTGGATTACATGAACTTATCAGACAAAAGCGCAGACATTAAGAGAGCTGGACTATGCAAACATTGGTTTGCCACTGTCAAAACTGATATTGACAGCTACATTCCCCACTGGCCCATCACCCAGTAAACATCCAGGTAATGGGCCAACAATGCTCCTGAACTGTCTTCTGTATTGGCCCAATTTTGTTGGCCAGTACTGGCCCAATAACATTTTGCAGTTCCGTTTGGTACTAGGCCGGTACTGAGTGGCTATACACAGCCAGTACCAGGCCATTATTGGGCCAATACAGCACAATCGGTTTCAGCTCCCGAAAGGCCCAGTATCGATGCACTGTTGGACCCATATTAGGCCAATGAAAGTGCAGTGGTGAGCCAGTACAGTACTATTATTGGACCGTTAATGTTTTCTTTACAGGCCCAACATAGGAATATTGCATGTGCAGCTGTGACTAACAATATGAAAAAGCTCTTGTTCTTTAATACTTTATCAATAGGAAAGAACTAAGGTAAAAAGTACTTACAAAATATGAGTGAACAAAAACTAAGATAAAATATCTTCATAAAAATAAGCAACATATCTAACAACTTTTTACAAAATTGTCTCAAGCTTGTTAGTGGACTGGGGGCACCTTTGGTGGTTTCACTCAGTCTTCGTCCACCCTCCCTGTAGCCAGACTATTTCTCACATGACCTGGAATGTGTTATGACACGACTGGAATATAACGCCGAAAAAATAATTGTTTGATATTACATGGGCGAATCACAAAGTAGTGCAAAGTAGGAATCCATACACCTATACATCGCATCGTCTGCAAAACACCAATACCTACAACCAAACACACGTCAACCAAACAATGCCGAAATTCCATGAAGGTAATAAGGTTGTGATTGACCAATCAAATATACTTACTCCAAGTTGGAAGGACCTGCAAACAACTTCTTAAAGGGACCTGTCTATGGTGGCGAATTCCATATCCACATTCATTCAAATGGAGACGAATCTCAACTCAAGAATTGCTGTGAGGCTGTCTATTTGTGCTGTCTCAAGGTCAACTCGGTGCTCATGCATGAGGAAGCCCTGCTGACTTTGCTATTTATGAAAATTTACAACTTCAATGACTATTTATTAGATTCTAACTTGAACATGATTACGAAAGCTGAATGCAGTTTATAATTGTAAAGTTTAAAATAAAAGGAAAAGTAACTGATTTTTCAGAAATTGCATCATGTGGTTGAAAGATTTAGACACGTTAAGTTGTTCGGCAAAAAGATAATGTCTATAGTTCATGTGAACTTAAAACTTATCTTCCCTTGTTTTTTATGTCTCCTTTTATTCATAATTTTAAATCATTTTTTTCTTCTCAGGCCAACATAATATTGTTCATAAATGTCTCTGTGGCTGCCACAGACAACTGCGAGGAAAGTTCCGTCACATTCGAAGTCAAAGTCTACTCAACTCTTGGAAGACAAGAGTGCACTCTTTTGGAAGCTCACCCAAGGAAGGGTTAGTAAACAAATGTTTTGTTTAATACATATTTCAAGGTTGTAACTTTAAATCTATTGGACAGGTACAAAATTATTACATAGACAAAACGTCAAGTTGCATTCACTTAATGCATTTATAAAAAACTTTTCTTGATAAACAATAAAGATTTGATAATTGTATATGAAGAAATTATGTCACATGTCTTTCATTTGTCACTTTGAATTTTTGTTGGACGTTGACATTAACTAATAAAGGCTTTTATTTATAAGTTGTTGAAAGTTATTTTGCCAGGGAAAATGAGAGGTTTGAGCAACCATGGCTAAGAGTTAAGAAAAATTACAATTAAATTCATGTTTTAGACATTTGTTGAAACATTGAAGACTTGTGTTACGTGGAGATTTTATGTAGGATGAACATGTCATTTATTTAACATTGATATCATTGGTATAATACAGATACAGTACAACTTGGATTAGCTATGTACATGAGAATAATATTGCATGAGAAGTATTACTGTATTCGTCAGGGTTATTGCTCAGGGTGCTTAAATTGGGAATCTGAAAAAACGGGCTGGGCGGTAAGCCAAGCATGGGCGGTTCAAAACGAAATTTTTGAAAAGTCAGTAGTGGGTGCTTGCTACACGTAGGACCGATTTTACCCTCACGGAACTACACTGACGTCAGACTTCAAGAATAGCAGTTCAAGTATACGTCGGCGGGTTGGAGTAACGAACTTTGACTCTCTGAAGTGGAATAGCGCACTCGCCACATTGGCGCCGTGATCCCGAGCGTGATTGAGTTTTTTAAATACTTCCGTCACTGCTCGTCATCTTTTAGAACTAAGGTATTCCTACAGGTAGGCATGCATTCAGTAGGGCAAGTTTCTTGAGAGAAAAGGCAGATCAAGCAAAACTCCGCTAGTGCACCCCGTATGTAGAAGGGAAGCACCTGATTTTGTAGATTTGTTCCCTAGACACTTTGGCAACCAAAACTCGTGCTAATGATTGACAGGTCTCAGTTCTTTTAAAAACATTAAAATGCTTTGAACCTAGTTTGAAAAATGAAACATTTTATATACCTTGTATATTTCTTTCTGAATTGAACCTCTTGTTCAAAGCACCTGCTTAACAATCCCACCATACCTCTCTTAGGCAATAGGGATGCTAGGTTGGCTGCAAAAATAATGAAGCAAAAACACATCATGTAAAAAGACATCAGGCAAATCAAGAGTTCAAAAAAATAAGTTTTTGACAACGTAGATGTGGATAGAGTTTATGACTAGCGGTTAATGACAAGTTGATTTCTTGCGCTGTTGCTGTTGGTTGGGTGCTTCCATTTTGGTGTGGAAGTGAGTCATTTAAAAGATGCGTTCAAGGCAGGGAACAGTGAGACAAGTTGGCTGTTCGCAATGATTCCTGTCTGCTTGTATACAAAACAATGCATCCAAAATTATGTCGGTGTTCTCGTGTTTTTTTCTCATTTCATTGCTAAGGGTGGTGATGTTTGGTGTACTGTCACGGCACTCACGGGGAATCACAGAGAGGTAGGCCACGGACTTGAAATTCCTGTCAAGTACTGCTTTGCTGGTTCTTCCCTGGCAATGAAATGTATTTGATAAGCGCTGTCTCAGTGATCAGTGAATGCTAACACGAGTTCCGCGGGTGAGCCAAAACAAATAATTGTGTCTCCTTCAGTAAAGTGCATTGAGAATACACCCGTCGGATATTTTATCGCCATTGTAAGGCAAGGTCCCGGTATCGCTAAAACTGATTGATTTTCTCTAAAGGTAAGTGATGTGCGCACGTTTTGGAATCTTAGTTTTCAGCGACGAACTTTCACAGAAGCAGACACTTTTAAGAAAGTCTCGATCATGAAAAATTGGGGGTGGGCGGAAAGCAGAGCATGGGCGCTTAAAAATGAAAAATTGAAAATTTCGGGAGTGGGCGGTAAGCCGAACGAATACGGTAGTATTAGAAGTATTAATTAAGTATATGGTGGTTGTTGTGCAATTAATTAAAGGTATTAGTTGTGTACTGAAATTTATTGCCTTCTGTGAGTGCATAGTAAATGAATCAGCATATTTGTCTTTGACCATGTGTTTATGTTATGTTAGTAGAGTTCTGTAACTTTAAATTCACCGGAATTGGTCAACTTTGGGGTGAGCCTTTTCTATCAACAATATAGTGGTCAACTTTGGGGTGAGCCATTTCTATCAACAATATAGTCTTGTTATTATTCACCAGAAATTACTTAAAGGTTTGTCTGTCTGTGACCATATTTGGCAAAAGCGTAATTTCATAGTTGGAATTCTATGACATTGTTTCGACAGTTGTTTTGGAGTAAGTTTGTGGGTTTTATATTTTGATCTAACTCACCCACCTTTATTCTGTTTGAGTATAAATATACTGTTAGCTACTCAAGAAGGCATATTTCTTGACGAGAGGCAACCAAATAGCTATAGAAGTATCAGATATTTCTTGAAGAGAGGCAACCATTGCTTACCGGTTTGGGGCATACACACTTGTCAGCAAAGTTCAAGTAGTCCAAAATAGAGCCGCAAGGGCTGTCTTGGATACTAGAATTAGGGACACCAAGGTCGATGATTTGTATTCCAAGCTGGGATTTATGAAAGTAAAACAAAGAAATAAATATCTCTCTGCCTGTTGTATGTGCAGATGTATCAATGGCTTGGCTCCAGCATATCTCAACCGAAAATTCAATAGTAGTCAAGCTGTATATTCTACACGCTCTTCTGTTGCTGGAAATCTTTCTTTAAAAAAAATTAAAACTGAGACCGGCAAGAGATCTTTTATCTATGGTGCTGCTACAATATGGAATTCTCTTAGCCCAGAAATTAAACGGTCTGATTCAATTGATATTTTCAAACGTAATATTAAAAAGTGACTGTAATTTACATAACCTTTTTATACCCTACCTGTCTCAATCTTGTCATTCTTTCCATTGTCCTAAATACTC
>NMRA01000141.1:2193-25078 GCA_002633005.1 Phoronis australis | reverse complement strand
TAATGTGTGTGCATTATACATTTTAATTAAGTACTCATCAGAATTCTCGCATGAAGTCATTGACCAACACTGCATATTCTGTTATCTGATGATTGAAAAATGTCACACAGACGAGATGTGACTGATGGACGGTTGTACTATGATCGTATTCTATTGTTGACGGGCTAAACCAAACTACAGGCAGGTCATATGCAGGAATTACAAGCCGTGGTATTTGAAAATTGATTCATGATAATAATTGAGGAGCATGAAGTTGTATGTAATGTTAAAGGTGAGATTGAAGCCCCTTTACTCACAAATATACCCTGACCCAGGCCCCTTTGAAAAAGGTCAGTCTGCCTCTGTGGACTCAATTTTCCCGCAGCACTTCATTGGTGTTGAACTCAAAGGTCTCTATCTTTCTCAAATAGTATTACTGAACTGTGCAACTTTGACAGAAGTGCCTAATGATTGGTAATATCTTTTGCAGACTGAGATAGAATATTCCTGTTGAAAAGGGGATGCGGCTCGAGATGAGAGATAAGAAAACACCGAGTCCGATTTGCGTAGCTACTGTCAGTAAGTACTATACCCATTCTGGTTAATTTTGCATTTTGCACAGTGCTCGATTTGACAACCAGGTTGTCAATGCAACCTCAGAGTGTGTTTGGCAACCTGGGAAAAATTTTCGTGTCACCACTGCGATTATCAAAGTAACAATAATTCCCTCTAAATTGGTTTTCAAAGTTTGGGTTGACTTTCAAACTTTAAATTACTAACACTTTGCCTAGATTTATTACCTTTGATTCACAATGTTCCGTTGATTTCGTGAAATCGCGCATTTGTCACCATGCTTAAAGTAGAACGGAAAGTAAACAGACAGAAGTATAAATTGTTCGGTAAAAATGGGGCAAGATCGGCAAAATTTGTACTAACAGTTTGTGTGGTTGTCTGCATTCTATGTGGAGGACTTGAGTTAGAGAATTGAGGTACGCATACATTTTTATGTGTGAAATTGGAGGAGTGTGTGGTGCTACAGCCATTCGACCTTATTTGGTTGGCAAACTTTTATATACCAGATGGAAACCTCGGAATTATTACGCTGAGATTTTCAGTTTTGGTGACCTGAAATTTTCGCCAAATGTGACTTGGTGTTTAAGCGTCAAGCGCTGGTGTACTTTTACTTTTTACTTTCGAGTCTACCTTGAGTTTAACCTTTGATCTTTGTCGAAGTCTACATAACTTGGTGTATCACTTATATCAGGAAGAGATAACCAGGAAGGGACAACTGTTTTAGCGCATTTTAACGTGTTTTCAAAAGTGATTTCAAAAGTAAATGTTAAAGTCATCTGGAATCCAAGCATTGTGTTTGAAAGCTCAACTCTGTAGCTATAAAATGACACCACTTTGGTCCCCAAAGACTGCATATTAATGGCATTAGGATGCTTTGAACATGATATGCTTTACCCTTCCAAAAGATGCCTCTTCCCAGGCATGTACTCGGGCATGATCCTCTTTTTTGAACCAACAGATGTCACTTATATGCAAATGAGGCTCGCATCTCCTACATCATATAACGTCATACGACGTCATATGACGCGAACTTCCAATATTTGAACCCTCAGGTGCCTACACAGCAGTAGTGAATGAGTTGAAACGCAGTTCTACCTGATTGGACAGATCTAAGAAAATTAAGAACTCACACAAGTCAATGTTTAAAGAACATTGAATGGTTTCACATGAAAATACATTTAATTGTATATGGATGCGCTTTTCATGTGTGTAAGCGTGGACTTTGTCAAAATCCAGATTTAGAAGCAGGTTAGTCAAGACTAGCTGCTCCCGCCCGCCACGGTGGCCGGTGTCGTGGCGTCCGAGTCGCCGGGAAGTCTGATCCATGCATGCGCAATTCGACGAACTTATGCTAGTCGCTGCCGGTCAGCTCCGCTATGATTCATTTGAAACGTGCGGCTTAACTTGAACCTATACTCGTGATCTGCCTCCAAGGTCGTTTTGTCTTGAGCCAGTTTCGGGAAAAGCTCATTTTAACACGGTCATTTCCTGAAGATTTTTTTGAAAGATATGATCTTGAAATCCTTGGCCTATACTCTACAGTGGTGCCCCGTTTTTTTTTTTAGTTCACCCGCTTTTTTGTTACCAAAAGGTCCACAACGTCAGAAATTCGAGCCCCCCCCATATTGAAGGCTGGGTGCGCGCATGCTGACGGTGCTGTGGACAAAGCGGAACCTGAATTCGCGGTTTATGTTCGTGATGTATGATCAGTTTCCGAGCCACTGGTCGGGATAACGAGTCAATCCGGCCGGCCGCGACGGGCCTGATGGGGCTCCGAGCCACTGGCCAGGATAACGAGCGCTTTTGCGTGTTTAGAACTCAAAAAATCACAATTCTAAACAACACAGATTAGGTTCTCCTGTCTGTATCTCACCGAAAAATACTTCAAATTTATCTCCAAACAGACCCAAAACTCCTGCTACGGACCTTATTGGCCTGCCGTGCCGTTGTAGGCTACGGCCGTGTCCAAATACCAATAAATACGTAACAGCGAAATAAAACAACAAGTTTTTATAAGAACTTTGTGTATTTTTAAGGGCTTTACATCGAAGTTTGATGATTTATTGGTGTAAAACGATGAATTCAAGCGATAAGCTGACACCAGTAACCCGTGTTTTGAACTGCTGAACAGACTGCGTGTGAAACCAATTACGTCATTGGATAATTTCAACACATCAGGTAACGCAACCGTACATGCCGTTATGGAGTGGAACTTTAACTCGATCTAAATTGATACAAATTAGGTTGGTTTTTGGGTGGCATGCTCCTTTAATACGCTCCGCAAAATTTTTGTTTTACAAAATTTCTCGAATTTTCGAAATACATGCATGAATGATTAAGTGCACATTTTCAAGAGCGCTTAGACGACCTATGCTGCAAAAACGGAGACCCTAACAACAATTGTCTTGGCCAGTGCCCTTAAATGGTAAACCTTACACTGATACCGAGTTGTCAAAGTTATCTTGAGTTTTCTTTCTGATCAGTATTCGAAGTCTTTTTTTTTGTGTTTCCCCAGCCGCACACCTTTGTCGGTTGCCATGGTTTAACCCTGAGGCATGCAATTATTTGGGGTGGCACTCGCCCTCCCCCCGCTTACTAAGGTCCTGATGCAAGGAGTCCATCTTTGGTCCAAGGTCAATGTTGTGTTTCAACACGCACTCGTTGTATAGCTTGAGCATTAAATTAAAGGTTTAAGAAATACAGGAGCAGTTTTGCGCATTTAATTGTGTGTGTAAAAGGGTTTATGGATTCGTACTGAATTTGTTGCTGCAACTTGTCTCATGGGCCTGTACCCGGCACGTGACCACAAATGTGGACACTAATTCGGCTATTGCGCAAGTCGACTGTAGCAAGATGGCCAGTGAAAATGTAAGGCAGCACCAGGCCAGTGGGCGTGTGTGACAACTCGGATTTCTAGTCTCTTATTATGAAAACCATTGACGGCAGTTATCAGCACCTGCTGCAAACAAGAATTTTGAAGTATGAAGAATTTCAACAGGAGTTTGCTGTAGACTTAGTCGCGAAGCTGCCGACATTCCAGCCACGGTTACTGCCAGTCATTCGAAGCAATTATAGCAAATATATACGAATTTTTAAGAATGGCAAGGGTGGCACTGCGTTTTGTGTTGACGGAAATGTCCATGGCGTCGAGGAATCTGAGGCATTTAATGATGAACAACTGTTGTGGCTTAATTTGGAAAAACACTTAGTAAAACTAACTTCCAGGTATGCATACTGTGGCGGAATTAAGAAATACGATTATGGCAGTGCTAACTGTAGCAGAGTCACAAAGTGTGCTAAAATGGTAGAAAATTAGGCATAACGTTTCTGTAGTAGATAAAAGGTTGATTGGCACAGGAGAAGGCCGATGCCTTCAATGCTCAGAAAAATTTCGGCAGGCAAGAGATTTGCCAAGAAAATGGCACAGTTGAGTCCGGGCATTCTAAAGGAAAGAACTGCAGCGAATTTCAGTTATTCAGTGCAACTTCTCTCACCCGACGGCGTTGTTTCACGATACCGCAACCTCAAACAACGTCAAAGAAACGAAACGCGGAGGGTGAGATCTTACAGAGTATTAATATTTATTCTTGGATACAGGTGTCCAGCTCAAAATGAATTTCCCACGGTCATTCTTTATGCTGATAGCAATGTTTTTGTCAACTGAAGAAGAACAGGAACCATAGACATCCCGCGCGCTCCGTCTACGTTTCTGACACTTCAAACTTTTGTCAACACGATAGGTAGCCGCAGATAGTTCGATGTTGACCTCATTCTAATCTTCTCTGCAATCTACAGTCTGGGGACGAAAACAATTCAATCCGCTCCTCGAAATAGGGCTTGCTTAGCTGGAATTCAGAACTGCGGTCATGAGAGTGTTTTCACCTCCTGATTACGAAGCGATCGAGTTAGCTGTGGTATCTTCATCAGCGCGTGCTCTCAGCGGGAGGTCACCGCTTTATGCACTCAAGCGCTCGACAACAACTAAACTGACGAGAGTCAGAACTCCCACATGCAAATTTGATATGCAAATGAGGGAGTACTTGACTACTGCGCCATCTATACATCGACGGAAAAGCTTAAATACCCGTGACTGCGTGTGGGAAATTGCGATTGCGTGCGCTGAAGTCGATATTTTCAAAGTACAATTACACCACTGTTTAAAGTTGAAAAGTGAGTTTTTTGACATCTTTCTATAGAAAAAGCTTTATTCTCTCTGATCAAATCATCTGTTTTCTTTTAAATGAAACTTAACTCCTGATATTAGTCCGGGGAAAGAGACCAAAAACGGCGGTTTAGCTAGTTGTCCCTTCCTGGTTATCTCTTCCTGCTTATATGTGATACCTCAGACAATATATAAAAAGCAACCCAAAGATGTTGAAATACGATTTCAAAACTGGGAGTCCAAATTTTTTTAAAAAAATTCTGACCAAACATGCCTTGTTGCTGGTGGAGGCCGCACGAAAGGACTTGAAGATTTTTGTGTTGATGATCTGGTGGATTTCTTGGGTGCCATGCTGGAAAAGAAAAACATACTGAGTAGACTACTGGGGAGAAAACTAGGATGGCGACCCTGGGACGGGGACAACCAGCAACAGGACATAAGTAAAAATGGGAAATAAAGGGGATATAATAATCCTAAGAGGAAAGTCAGAACCTAGTCGGGGGAAACACCGCCGAAAGTAGTGGTTAGAACAGGGTATTGTAAGGCCCCTTGCAGGCAAACCGCCGAAATGGGATTGAGTGAACGTGGTATTATAAAATATGATAAGAAACAAGGGGTACAAGCCCCTGGAGGGAGAGAGAGATAACTAAGGGGCTACTTAAGCCAGAAACTAAGAAAGAAAAACCTCCAAGTAACCACCGAAATAATGTATTGTAGGCAGGGGATAAGCCCCCAGAGGGCAAACTGCCAAAAGAGAAGAAATTGGAGAGGAGGTGAATATGGAGATATCAATAATACCATGAGTCATGAAAGAACTTCATCGAAAAAACACTGCTGAAAGTAGAGATTATTATAACAGGGCATTATAAGGCCCCCTGTAGGTAAACCGTCGAAATGTGAATATTTAGAACGAGGTGTCAGGTAGAAGTCCAGGCTATAACAAAAACCAATTACAGTTACAATAAATGCCTGGAATGAAAGGAAGGGGCGTGAGGGATGGGGGTTAGGACTAGAGGGGTGAGAGGGCTCAGTTGGCGTATGTGGTGACTGATGGCTATGCGCATGCTGAAAGTATGTTTATGGAGGCCTGAGTGGTTAAAGTGTACTCCGTCTGGGCGGTAGAGGTGGTTGGGGTTAGCCTAGAAATTTCCCTTGTGAATCCAAAAATAAATGTGGGGCTGGTGAGACAGGAGGGATTTAAGGAATGAGTTGAAGGCGAGAAATCAATAACGAAAGTGCCTCCCAGCGTGTAATCGGTGAAACGCCAGCCCTACTAAGACACGGCGGACGTGTAGGCAATTAACAAAAAACGGGCGAAAGAAATGAGGTGTGAAGCCAAAGCATGGGAGTCGATGGAGGTGGAGTGGAGGTTATTCCCGCCAATCTGGAGAAAAACGAGGTCCAGAGGTGAACGAGTGGCCGGTTGGATGGACTTGGGGCTGGCGAGAAGGGTACCGCCCGAGATGCCCAGGGATGAAATGGTGACCCGGGAAGGGCGGAAGTCATAGTTGTGGAGGTAGCGGGACTCGGGAAGGTCGGACATGAAGTTGTCCAGCCAACAAACGTAAGAACTGCCAAGGATGAGCACATGGAACGACATGAGGTAGAACGTGAGTGAAAACAGAGGGCTAAAATCAAAACCAAAACCAAAACCAAGACTTACCTTGAAATGATGTAGGACGAGAGAAGTGAATCGGAAGAACGAAAAGTGATAGAACGTTGCAACTGAATGGAGTAAGGGATCAAAGGTCAAAAAGAAAAAGAAAAATGTAGAAAAAATGCAGAGAACGAACGTAGGTCTTGTAGATGGCGAGGTAGGTGGCTGAATGAGCTAGACCACGTTGAACTGAACAAAGGAAATATGGCTGACCAATCAGGTGTCACATAGAGAAATGTATGAATACAAAAGTAGACGCTTGGGGCTATAAATAGAGATGAGTAATGAAAAATAAACCCTAACGGTTGATATCAAAATAAAGTGACAAATGTCAAAAATAATGATAAATGCATTTAACAAGTTTTAATTTGTGTGAGTTGATATCATATACATGTGCTTATTTTCGAATCATCAGCTTGACTGTAAAGTCACTTATTGTGTATGACAATAATTTATTTNTGGAAATAACTGGATTTTTTTCGTTTTTTGAAAACCTAACCTTGCTGTGAATCCCCAAAAATATGAACAAAATGAAGAATTCTAACACTTCATGTCTACATTATACTGTCCCCTGGTAGTGAAAAGTTGACCTCAATTTGGCAAACGAAATAAACATGGCTGATAGTAAACACAGTCCAAACGAATGAAATAAAGAGAGAGAAAACCACACAATTATCATTACAACTGATATTTGTGATTCTATTTTTGTAATGAAAACACCAGTGAAAGACACCATTTGTCGAGAGATGTGGGTAGTGGTTAACCTCCATCTCTAGCTATGCAAGTATCCCAAATGGGATTTCTTATGCAAATTTAATTGTTAGACAATATCCCATCTAAAAAAACTGAGTGTGAGCTAATATGGGACATACCAGACAGTATTAAACCAGCCCCAGGTGGCTGGATCACAGGGATCTTCTGTAGCTAGTATCACACAGCTGGAACAAATATGTTTGAAGCCATGGCCTGACTGACAACAAAACACACAATCGGAATTCCACAGCTCAGTGGAAACAGATCACTGCTGTAGGCCATGTACTAAGTATCAGTATTACCCTTACATATATATTCAACCACGCCACAGCACCATGTTTGAAAAGTTCTGTGTAATGTTTGAAATCTTGAGCCATGTTTAAATTCTCTGGTAATGGTCACATATAACTGCCCCAATTTTAAGAACCAAGTTTTCTCCACTGAATAACAGGCATGAAATTGGTTCTCAAAATGCAGACACGTCATGTCCGATGCCAAATCTTGAATAATGTTTGAAAAGCACTGAGCTTTTCCTAGCAAACAAGATAAATAATTGCACAGTTGTTCTTATTTCTTATTCTTTTGGTGTAAAAATGGAACAAGCTCAGTAGGTGAATATTTCCCTGAATCAACACAAAACAAGATAAGGAGGCAAACATAACGGGTACTTTGACCTATTTTGGATTCTGTCAATGTACAAAAAGTTTATCAATACAAGATTAAAGATTTTAAAAAAAGTAAACCTGACTGAGAACCTTGCCAAAACTGAAAATAGGGACGTGCCGCACCATGTCATGCTATTGCTTATAGTACAGGGGAAAACATTTACAGTTTACCTAACTGAATTCACCAGTAGCCATTTTATTACCTAGGTTTTTACTACTAGCAAAACTGCAAGCGTTTTAGCCAACTAGTGGTATGATGCTGTGCAAAAATGTATGGTCACAGAAAGGCCAGACATTCATAGCTACGTAACATTTCTGCATCCTGTAGGCTGTAGTGGAGGGAGGCAGGTGGTCTTCAAAAGTACACAGAGTGGAAACACCCTCAATATATCAAAGTTCGTGTTTCCTCAAAGTAAAGTTGTGTTTTAATGACTTTTGCAGGCAGATACGGAAGTGGCAGAATATACCCCCAATATGTTCAGTGTGGGAACTTGATCTCAGTAGGTTATTCACAAAATGCCTAGTCATAACTGAGCCATGCCACAATGGGAAACTATCCAACTAGTGGTTGTACTTCGAGTCCAATTCCAAGGAAGAATTGTTAGCTGTGGCTTCAGCTACACACCATGGATGAGCTAAACATCGTCCTTTGACAGTTGTGCACCAATTGTTGGAGCAAATATTTTAGTTAAAGAACTTTTTGTAGCCAGACACCTTACTTCACCACACATGCACATGAGATAGAGGCTGTTATTTTTCACACGTTCATCAATAAATCCTACTGAAGTGAGCGAACGTAGATCCAATTTTGGAAAAGTTATAAGAAACATACTAAAATTACACATACATGGATGGCAAATCTAATTTCAAGCATGAAAATCTGCAAGCACTTTTGACACTTATGTGAAGCTACCTGTAGTTAGAGGAGGCAATGTGGCCAAGTGGGATATGTGTTCACTTCATTTACTGAAGGTCGTGATCGTTCAAGTGAGTCCCACTAGGGGACACTGCTACACCCTTGAACCAGGTCTTTAGTTCCTCAGCTCAGTTTTAACTATGTTTAAATAAAGCATATAAAACATTGCAGGCGATCAGTGCACTGGGCCCACATGAGCCGCCTGCGTATGTCTGATACATTTGCCAGTCGACCAGCAATTATCTTTTATACTGTAGTATTAGTGGAAGAGACCTGAAATGTGACTAAAAAAATACATCAAATGAGAAAGAATAGAAGTCATTTCATGATAGCCGTTTTAGTTCAAATCACTTTCAGTTTTGATATCTAGACGGATCCAGGATTTCAAAAGAGGAGTGCCCAAATGTTGTCTCAGCACTCTGTCACTCCTTGATACAACTAATACGCTAAGCACTCTACAATTTTACGAAAATAGTAGAATGGCCGGAAATATAGTAAGGCCAGTGTTAAATAATTTTGGGTGTGCGAAAATTTAGAATGAGTGAAATTGTAGAGCAGTAACCCTAACTGATAAAATCTTCACTAAAGGTCTTACACTCAAATAAATGTTTCTGCAGGTCAAATTTGTGTTGGGGAAAGTGAGACATGGGACTCAAGCAGATAAACTTGGAGAGGAAATTACTGTACTCTCTGACCATTAAATGGCGATTATCAAGCCCAAAGGGATATGGAAACAAGGTGATGAACTGTTTTGTGGTGCCAAACATAGCACAGACCTCAGTTATAGTTCACATGTTGACTAAGTCAGGGAAATCAAACTTCTTATCTCTCTAGTTAAATACTGAACAAAGCTGGATGAATCACCAGATAGATAGAGGACAACCCTAACAGACATTATACAGGCATTGTTGCAGGGAAAGTATTACTGTGCTTCGCTAGCTTGGTACCTACCTCAGGCTTAACGGCCACCCCCACCCCGAAACTTTCACTTTTAAATGTCCATGTTTAACTTACCCGAGGTAGCTCCAACACACAATTGATATGATCAAGATTTTATTAGAAGTGTCAGTGTCTTTTAGAATGCTCCTCGTTTGAGAATTTTAGTTCCCACATAGTACAAAAGTCGTTAAACCTTTGCGGCACACAGATGCTCAATCTCAGCGGCACCTTGCCCCAGGTTCAGGCCCAAAATACTCACTTTTTACTGAAGAAAATGCAAACACGTATATTCTATAATCGTGGGCACTTATGTGCAAAAAATGGTGACAGCACTCCGCCGTAAAAATTTTTTGTTTTAAGCGTTCACGCTCACTTAATGCTTGTACCCCACACCCCAAGGGTTGAATTTAAACGACCTGGTTCACTGGTTACCTCTAGTATTTTTGTTGAAAATTCAAAGCTTTTGAGTTAATCCTATGCTACATGGAAGCTGCACACCTATGAATTATACCTTTGATGTTTCTTTCCGTAAAGACAACTAGCCATAACATTCACTGTTCTCAATTTGTTCATTACTTAAAGAATCTGGTCAAGAGTAGTTCTCTGCTCCCATATCAGCATCTTAAACACTGACTAAGGTATCAAGCACCGATGACCAATCTGAGTCCAAAAAACACTTCTTATCAGAGCAAAGAACAGCAAACACTGTTTCACAATGGCTAAATAAATGGTAAGTACAAAGTGGTCCAACTCCAAATAAAAACGCGCACTTCGCATTTATAGAAAGCCTGTACATTACAACAGCCATGGCCTCAGTTGCAAATGAAAGTGAAATAAAGGCAACGAGTGCCGTCCACACACAGATTAACTCAAGAACAAGTTACTCCTGCAACGAGTTGTCACTAGGTTTGAGTGCTGTTTGGACGATAGTTAAACTAGTGCAACTTACCCCACTTGTGACAACTTACTCCACATTACAGGCCTGTCACATTATGGAGGTGGGGCAATTTGTTCTAGGATAACTTACGCCACTTGTAATCGCTTTGACGACGCAAAAGTGGGGTAAGGTGGAAGTAATTGCCTTCTGCGGTTACATACAGGCGGGGTTTCTCTTGCGCGCATTAGGTTTCATTGTCACACACAGAGTGACGAATTTTGTCTTACCCTAGTTATGGTATATGTGTGCGTGTGGACAATCCACTTAGAAGTGGGGTACATGGCAATAGTGCAGGTTGTTTTAGGGAAGGCCGAGTGTGGATGGGACTACAGACAGCTTGGGTTTCTACCAAATACAGAAAAACTACCGAGCTGAATTGACCAAACAGTGCAGCTCTATGTCATTCACCTGTGCACAATGTAGGTATTCTGTCCTTTATTAAATTGTGTTAGTTAGTTTAGACTAACCATTGAAAACCACATTACAAAGACCAATGGAATGAGATAACAATCTACTTTGTTATCAACACAGAAGCCATTTTTTTCGAGCAATGTTTTGCATCATTCCTTCCTTCTTCTTTTCAAAGAAACAGGAGCAAGAAAATTACGGAAATGTAACATGAATAATTGCGAGATCAAAACCACAAATCATGAAAGTCACTCACACGTTACCACGGCAACGATTTTGGACATAACACGAGTTGACAGAGCTCAAGTAGAATTTTGTTTTGCCAAATTTCTCAACAAAATAGAAATTGCGGAAATTTCAGTTCATTGATAGCACAGTTTGTACAACATGGCTCTGATTAGACATTTGAGGGTCATGTGACAAGACTTTCGTACTTTTGATATTAAATGGATTTGAAATCTGTCATTCATGAACCTTTTTGACAAACTGAAATTTGTTAAATTCTTGCTTGTAACTGAAGATTAATTACCCCTATTAGCGGAGAAACCAATATTCCTGTTGGTGAAGAAATCATTGTAGACCTGCTGAACACCCGCATTGTCACAGTGCAAGACTAAACCACAGCTTAACTAATATGCTGCTGGTTAGAAACCCAACCACTGCACCACCCCTGATAACTAAAACATGATTCACTTTCACTGATGGCCATTGGTGGCCTACTCTTCCCACATGTATCCTGGCAGTGCACTGGACAACCGCCATATGCCATATGTGGTTTTACCAATAGTGGCAATGAACCTGGTTGTTTAAAATAATTACGAAGGGTTACATAATCACCAATAAACTGTCACTGAGCACTTGGACAGAATGCTCACTCAAACCAGGTGCAGGAGGAAGCAATTAAGCTTCTTAATAAGGCAATTGGCCTTTCCTAGTATTATATGACATGAGATCATAACACTATGTAAATGGGTTCTAAAATGATATACATTCCTTCTGAGAAAACATGACCTTTTAAGAATGCCAATGCAAAAGAAGATCTGCAAAGTTGCGACCAAGTATGATCGGTAAAAACATGGTGAGGCCAGTTATCCCAATAGGTTCATAGTTCACGACCTGTTCTTGAATGGTCTTGTACACTGCTGTACAATTACGGAATTCCCTTTAGCATACCAGTCCTGTATACTTGGTTTTTTTTGTCAAATTCACCTGACCATGACTAAACCATCAGTCACGTTCCCAAAAGTGCACATTCCGAGCTTAGAGGGATAACTGTGGAAGCTGCTGATGTAAATCTTTCAAACTCTAATAAATACCACAGCATTCATATTTCCTTCATTCACAAATGAAACTGTTTGTATAGTCATTTTTGCAGTATGCAAATCACTTCGAACGAGGCTCTTCTAGAAATTGGCTCCGCTGTGTGGTGTTGACGGTTATCAACAATCTAAATTTCCGTCAGTATTCCAACAGTATGCACTTCCTTATTTGGAAATTTATTGAGATTTGTTGGTCACTTATGCATTTTAAAACAAGCTATAGAGAACACATGTAATACATTGTTTGTCATTTTGTTATTATTCTACACCTGGTCAGTTCATAACAGCCCAACAGCTTCAGTATGATAGGAAGCCAAATGTACATTAGGGTATGCGTCTCTGCTACACATTTACACTGGTGAAGTATGTTAGCTTGACCTTATAAAGATGCTCCCATTATTAAACTGAGGTGAGTACTCCGTGTCCTTGTTGGGACTTCCAGCTTTCATTTCACGATGAAGCACAAGTCAGAAGATATTGAAATTGGCAGTTCCTACTACTAGGAACTAGTCAGTCAGGAATGTGCCTTTTTGTCATTTTGAAAACCTCATATTTTTCCATATATATTATATGTATATCAACTCTGTTTGCCAGAGAGCACTGCTGACATTATGTGATCTATAGGCTATCCATGCCACCACCCTATACTGAGAAGAGCTCTTCCAGAGAGTACGATTCTGACATTCCATATAGTCGGAAAAAATCAAATACATCAGTCCCACTAGTTTTAACATCATAACATCGCCTATAATCATAATTTTAGTATCCACGTGTTTATGAGACTTGTAGAACTTGTTCTACGGCATCCGTTTTATAATACCTCCACTCGTTCTTTAAATACTACACGTCCAATTTAACTTTTTTAAGCTTTATCCAGTTGTTAAAAGCCCATTCACCGATATCACCGATATCACCGATATCACCCAGATATCTACTGTTGATTTTCAACCAATTTACAGTGGTGGGAAATGGAATGAATGATTTGAATGTAAGTAATATCTCTCCTCGAAAGCTGTCCCTTTCTTAAAAGAGTAAATGTTATTAAATGTTAACTTAACATTCTTGGGTGAAAATGACAAAATAGATTTAGTATTATCCAATGCATAAGGTGATGAGGTTTCCCCATGTTTTCCATGCAGGTAGCGTCTGACTATGTGACTGAGGATTTCCTACCTTTACAAATCGACAGAGATTGTCGGTAGATGTCCCCTTCAATTTTGATGTCACTGAATGACCTCAAAACTCAGAAAAAAAAACTAAATTGAAAGTACAACACATATGACATATAGAATGAGTAATGGTTACTGTAAAATTGGATGCCACAAAACAACTTCTACATGTATCCTGAACATGTTGAAATCATGATTAAAAATTGATGAAGTGATAATCTAGCTTAATTGGGAAATTCTATTCGACCAGTATTTTCAGCGGTTACTCCCAACACGGTACACAGAAGCTATTAGCTGTTCCAGACATTATAAAAAGTCAGAAAAAACAGTACTGTGATGATAACCACCACTTGTTTCGACTCGTCACTGCGTCGATTTTGAATTTTGCCGTGACAAGTTAGGCTTAATACAAGTTTGAATTTTCTGTTGTGGACAACACTGATATTTATTTTTTTACCTAAAGGTAGAGTTCCCTTAAGGAAGCTGGTGTGATCATGTTCCACTAAGTGACTAATGATACAAAAGCATGGTGATATCTCATGAACTTTTCCGTTCCTGAGTTTTTGCAAGGTTCCCGCCTCTACGAAACACATGCAAGATGAAATATTTGAACCACACCGAGGTTGCAGTGCCTTAATATCCAAGATTGATAACATTCAACAATGGTAATCGTGGCCACTAAGAGGACTATAGTTAGTTTGACACTTTACTGCCAGGAGGGTTACTCTCATACCTAGTGCGGCAAAAATGCTACCTATATTGCAGGAGATGTGTCATCGTCTCCAATGGAATAAGCTAGAGGCAATGTCTAAGAAAAGATTAACAACTCTAAACAAGAATTTAAAAGGACGATGAAGAAGCTAGTGTCAACAGCAATGAAAGTGACAGTGAATAAGACAAAAGTATTCAATTGATCTTGGCCTTGGGTTCAATATTCAATGTCACAAAGAAACCGAGTAGTCACAGTCAATGTCTTATGCTCATTTGTTAGATTAAACAAATTTAAATTCTTCCCTGAACAATTCAAAGTTTTTTGAAAATGGGCTGCATCAGACTTTTACAAGAACTCTGTTATGGTATGCAGGAATTTAACACTCCACCTACTTCTGGCAGCTTGCAATAACTCCTTTCCTTGAGCGATCAAACTTTTGATGGCTTTACTCGTCCTTTCAATCTCCTTTTCATGTTGATGCAACTTATCCCGAAAGTAAGGGCTGTCAGTTATACAATCACTAAATTCTAACGTCGCCAAACCCATTTTAAATAAATGGTTATGGACTTTTAAATAAGTTTTGTCAGACAGAATTTACATGTTTCCTTTCGGGTACGGCACCGGAACACGGAATAATTCGAAAGTACGATATATTTCGAATCAATTTCTATCAACCGCAATGATTTGTGATATAATTGATATATATGTATATTGAAATAGTTTTTAATATCTAAAAGACACTATTTATATCTTATTCTGCAATTTATCTTTCTTTTTATTATCGAAATATAGTTTCTTCTAATAATGTTAACAGTATTTCCGGTAAACACGCTGTGCTCTGCGAAAAGGCCACGCTTGGTTTCCCCACTACACCACCGGAAGTATTGGAGTCTGTGCGCGCGCAGGGAGGTCAAGTAGGTGACCTCTGCTCGTGTCAGTCAGAGTAGGTGACCTCTAACCATGAAATCTTTGTTTACTTCCGCAAGTTGAGCTGTTCGTTTCATATTATTAGATCGTTTTGCAACCGAACTCAGGTGCGTTATCTGATGTGTTTTTCTGAAAATGTCAACATCACACAATATTTTATTATGTACATTAGACCTAATATTTGATTACACTTTCATTCTTTTATTTATTTATTTATTTGTACCGATATAAACAGGCCTATATACGTACAATGGGGTAGTCTGGCTGGCCCGTCATGATTAGTTGCTTTCCATGGACATACAGACTTAGAAAAATGAAAGACAACACTTAAACAATCAATGATGAAACTGACATGGAAAGACTGATGAAACAAAATGAATAATAAACAAACTACAAATAGACGATACTAAAATTATGAGATAACATGAATAAATAATGTCTTCATAAATGATTAAAATTAGTTAATAAAAGTACACGAAATCATGTATATCATCATGTATATAGATAAAAAATAGGTTGGTCTGAGGATATTTATGGCACATTTGGTACACCGAACACTTCTGATTAAATTGACTTCTAATAATTATGGTTTCAAAACTAAGGATGATGCTGATTTGGAATCGGAGGGGAAAGTACTCCGCCAGAAATAAGCACCGCTGTAGTAAATGATTTTTTACCAGTTTTATTTCTGGTTTTTGAGCAAATTGAAACTGGATGGCTGTGAGGCCCTATGTCATCGTGTATTATCATTATTCCCATCTCCATTGAGGTTTTCAATATATATCTCACACCAATTCCCAGAATAATGCGTGCAGCCATATTTTGAATAGCCTGACAGTTTTCATATCCATGTAAGATGCAGCGCACCACACCGGGAGGCAGTAATCCAGGTGAGCTTGAATGACGATTGTGTTGAAAAGGGTTTTCAGTGTCAAATAATACACCCACATAATTTGAACATTGAGGGTTGTGCATGTCCGCAGAGGCAGATCTACAGGTGTGGTTCAACCCACCGCTCCCCCCTCGACGACGACCAAAAGTAAAAATTGAAAAAAATGTCGCCAGAAAAACAAAATCAGCTACTAAAAACTACAAAGATCTTACACGGGAGGGGGTTTGCTACGCGCCTCGGATTCGCTCAAATCCTATACCCCCACTGAAAACGTAGATTTGCCACTGGTCCAATTGATTTCTGGTTATCGTTTTTACCATGTCATCAACCAAATTCAATAATTTATGTTGAGAACATCTCGAGCAAATTAGGTCAAAGAAAGAGCGTTACACGGTGGTTGCCATTACCGACGATACCGAGAGGAGGAACAGCCATTTAAGTAAGCAAAATGCAACATTTTGGTAATTTTCAACGAGTGAGTATTTGCTATTCTGGCTATTTAGGCTTGCCCCCATATAGCGACAGGACTGGTAAAAGCTACAGCTTCATCCACTTCTTGGCGAGGAAAAAATTCATGAGAATGTTAATTTTTGAATAAGCGCAGGCTTCACACTTTGTGAGATTCTCTCATGCATATACATACACATCACGTGATTATAGGGTTTGTGTTGCACCGGTTCCCATACTCTTACCAATTACTGCATTTGGTCAATCGATCTGGGTTGCTCTGCATTGTGTTGGTCTTACCATCTACTCCACAGCTTAATTGCCTTGCACAAGTTCTTTGATAGATGTAACTTAAACACTCTTAACGTTCCAGTTTCAATCATTCATTGAGAACTGCATATTTGTTAATTCACAACACATGTATGAATATATATGTGTGAGTATATGAAGTGCTACGATCACCAGTATTGGAAATGTCAGTATGACACACATTCAATCATCAACCCTAGCATGCATGCACCTGCATGTACATAGAAATATGCGTGCGAGAGCTCGTGAACTCCAGGATCTAGGATATATCGTAAGAAGGGACTAACCACAACTTTCGAAGGAAACTTTCACTTGATACTTAAATGAAGTGCCAAAAGTTTTTCTATTGTTCCCTCAGGGGGTGCCCCCATACCTGCCTGTGAGAGCTCAGATAGGATACTCCTATGTAATCCATTTATTTACCAAGCAGTCTACACACAGTGATCCCAACAGAAGGACCACATAAAACGCCCCCTCCTCCTTTCCCCAGGCTTGGGACTGGCAAGATGCAACACTTAACAGTATGATGCAACTTGGCGGAGTTAGGCATTGTGGTTTAAACTGGACAAGCTAAACAGAACTGGCACAGTGGATTTTTGGAAATAATTCTCAGAAAAATAACACTAAAAAACTGCATTTCCTAGATTATACATTGTCAAACAAGAGCAACACAAGAGGTTGAAATGTGCTGGTGAATGCATCGCTAATGGTGTGCTTTTGGGGTGTATATTTATATCATAAAAATGGCTACTAGACGGCACAAAATACATCTTCTTATGAGGAAGTTTAATTTTTTTAATTTTTGTGATACATGTGTCCATACACTATAGACAACAGATTCGCAACTCCACTCAAGGCATAGCACACTCAGCTTACGGTTAGTGTATTCTGACGGGAAATTTTTGCATCTATTTTACTGTCCACTAAAACGAAAAAAATTATTTTGGTATTGAAACGCTGTGCAAAATCTTCCAGTAGTAGAACTATTGGTATAGTGCTACTACCCCCTGACCACACAACGACCATTACTAGTAGACAATGTACTTGCCAAAAGTAAAACATGCTATGTCTGCCAGGTGTCGAACAACCAATCAGTTTTTATTAAACAAAAATTGACAAATTTTAAAAATGGTCACGAAGATATGACTTCCCAAACTACAGCTCATTTTGTCACATCTTTTCTGATATTTTGAAGGGGGTAGGCCAATTTGGGGCACTCCTGGGCCCTTACTAAGGCCAAAAAAGTATGATACTTACATTTCTAGAGAGGACAAACAAGNGAAGATATGACTTCCCAAACTACAGCTCATTTTGGCACATCTTTTCTGATATTTTGAAGGGGGTAGGCCAATTTGGGGCACTCCTGGGCCCTTACTAAGGCCAAAAAAGTATGATACTTACATTTCTAGAGAGGACAAACAAGGGGCTATCAGATGCACAAAAAATTTTGAAATCGAAAACAAAATTATTTTGGACCCAAAAAGGACCCTTGGGTGGGTCACTTTGGTGGGCCACTATTACCTTATTAGCGGGCCGAACACGCTGAATCTTGGGGGCTGACCATTTGGAAGATTGGCCTTTCAAATAAGAACAGAAACTTTAAAATCGAAGACAAAAAGTTTTTTGACCGAAAAAAGGAGGCCGAAAAATTTTTTGTCTCCAATTTCAAAAATTCTTTTCCAGATCGAGGTAGAATGTTGAGAAACTAAAGCCCACCAAGTTCGAGTTGGATTGGATCATTAATAAGGTCACACGGCAAGATCAAAGTTGGAAAACATTATTTTTAGGCCTTTTCACGCCTAAAAAATTTTTGACCCCGATTTCAAAACTTCTTTCATTGTTGGATAGTCCTTTACTTACTGACTCCAAAAACAAGTCTCCACTTCTGGTAAGCCCTAATAAGATCACAGCGGAGGATCAAAGTTGGTCTCTACAAGTAATTTTAACAAAGGGAATACTATCATTTATCATAAGCATTCGGTTCAAGCCCGTGTTGCAGATTCTTTAACTTCAGGTCTACCAGGGTTTACCTTAAATGTTTCCTTATCTTTATCCTCCGGATTCCTCTTAATATTTCCATAACTTAAGTTTACACTAAGGTTAGTTTCAAGATTTTCCTTATCGTTAATTTAATAGATGTTTTGTATGCACTTGAAACAATACTATGTTACCCCTACTTGCATTTTTTGCAAATTTCAAAACTTTAACTGAGTGCAAATAATAATACGCACTGCTCATCTGAAAGTGCAGGAAAGTCATCTTTAGTCCATATAAAATATCTGTTGTCCAACGTTGCAGCCAGAGTAGAGTTTAAGTGTTCATGAAGGACCCGGTTACCATCCCTTGATGGATGAAGTCAATCGTCTCTGAAACCAAACAAAAATATCCGGAAAAGTATAGAGATTAAGTCATGTTGAAATGGCAACAGACAAGGAATACTGTGCTGTAAGTTTAAAATGGGGATGGTTTGACACACAAAGATGTCCAAAAATCAACTGGTGCTGATGCATCACTACTGTATACCAATGTTTCAAGGAAGCGATAGATAATATGCAGACAGGGTGCTGACCAAAACATCTCAACACAGAAGGTGTGAGTGCATATGAAGGTTACATTTATTTGCACCTTGCACCAGTTTGAGTTGATGACTGTCTTGACTGAAGAGCTTAAAGCATTTATAAGACATCTGAAACTACACAGGACTTACATGGAATGTCCCATGACTGAGAAAACATACCTTGGTGCGAGTCTGCGCAGTCGCTGCCTGTCAAAACGTGGTGTAGTCAACGTAGAAACTCTTGTAGTCCATTAGTGCCATCCTCCTCACCAGAAGCTCCAGAAACTCTTTATTGTATTTGTCCGCTGCTGCTGCATGCCTTTTAAAATGTTAATAAATATCACAGAATGTTTATGGGATAAGGATACAAGATCTAGCAGAATAACACCATCAATTCATAAACTCACAAATTCATTCAATACCTTTAAAATAGACAAAACCCATACGGTGGTGACAGTTTTTAAAATTAGCATAATGCCCTTTATTAAGTAGTGTCCATTGCTGAATATTTTCTTTGAAGGAAACACAGACAATAAAAAAGTTAAACATCACAAACCTGGTGAAGTACAAGTGCTTAAGCATGCTGCAAAAGAAGCATAAAATGAAAATCATTGTAGTGGCTTCAGCGAGAAATATGAGAAATGAACGTAGCATTGGGCTACTGCACGTTATAAGTACAAGAGGCACCCACACCCGATGAAGAAGTAAATCAAAAGCAAGAGGTTTAGGCAAAGCCACGGCACACAGCGAGGAAAAGTATAGAGCTACCAGGTCACAAACAAAATTACCGTAAAATGAATAACTAATTATGTATTATTAATAGGTAAATGCTGTATTGGCCAAGGGTCCCAGTAGGGCAACCTTTTTCTATGGCAAGTAGTAACAAATAGACTGCTTTGAATTACAACATGATTGAACAATTTGAAAGAGCAAATTAAATTGGATTAAATAGTGGATTTTTCTTATTCTAGTTCAAGTACGATGCGGAATGTTTATATTGTACTGAAATTTCCGTTATAGTATTGGGACATTTTATCGAAGTGAACACAAAAACAGTGAAGCAGGTGACAAAATGATGATGTGTTGTGGAACACCACTTGATCGATACACTCATCTACTTATTCATCCAGTTGTGGTAGAAAAAAGACACAAATATTGGTCAATCAAAAAAAGACTATTTATAAACGACTTCATAAGCGTAAAAAAAAACAAATTTAATTTTCATTCCAAATTTGATTTTCATTTTTAGCCAGACTATAGCGAAATGAAGTTTTGACTTTGTTGTCAGGTTAAACTCACCATCTGAGCAAAAAGTAACACATCTTCCACTGTGTACTTCCAAGTCAATGCTGATGTTTGCGGCTACTCTCAGCGTACTTGTAAATGCCATCAGTGATCACCTTAACCTAAGAATAAGTATTAAATGAGCATTAATGACAATTACCAAAATTAGCAAAAGACAAGGGGCCTTCCATACTGCAGAGTGTTCCCCACAACCTGACGAANCGTGCTACTACCACCTGACCACACAACGACCATTATTAGTAGACAATGTACTTGCCAGAAGTAAAACATGCTATGTCTGCCAGGTGTCGAATAACCAATCAGTTTTTATTAAACAAAAATTGACAAATTTTAAAAATGGTCACGAAGATATGACTTTCCAAACTACAGCTCATTTTGGCACATCTTTTCTGATATTTTAAAGGGGGTAGGCCAATTTGGGGCACTCCTGGGCCCTTACAAAGGCCAAAAAAGTATGATACTTACATTTCTAGAGAGGACAAACAAGGGGCTATCAGATGCACAAAAAAATTTTGAAATCGAAAACAAAATTATTCTGGACCCAAAAAGGACCCTTGGGTGGGTCACTTTGATGGGCCACTATTACCTAATTAGAGGGCCGATCACGCTGAATCTTGGGGGCTGACCATTTGGAAGATTGGCCTTTCAAATAAGAACAGAAACTTTACAATCGAAGACAAAAAGTTTTTTGACCGAAAAAAGCTATGCCTACATTATAGTCCAGGGTTTCTCCAATTTCAAAAATTCTTTTCCAGATCGAGGTAGAATGTTGAGAAACTAAAACCCACCAAGTTTGAGTTGGATTGGATCATTAATAAGGTCACACGGCAAGATCAAAGTTGGAAAACATTATTTTTAGGCCTTTTCACGCCTAAAAAAATTTTGACCCCGATTTCAACACTTCTTTCATTGTTGGATGGTCCTTTACTTACTGACTCCAAAAACATAAGTCGCCACTTCTGGTAAGCCCTAATAAGATCACAGCGGAGGATCAAAGTTGTTCTCTACAAGTAATTTTAACATAGGGAATACTATCATTTATCATAAGCATTCGGTTCAAGCCCGTGTTGCAGATTCTTTAACTTCAGGTCTACCAGGGTTTACCTTAAATGTTTCCTTATCTTTATCCTCCAGATTCCTCTTAATATTTCCGTAACTTAAGTTTANTGTTGCAGATTCTTTAACTTCAGGTCTACCAGGGTTTACCTTAAATGTTTCCTTATCTTTATCCTCCGGATTCCTCAAGTTTACACTTAAGGTTAGTTTCAAGATTTTCCTTATCGTTAACTTAATTGATGTTTTGTATGCACTTGAAACAATACTATGTTACCCCTACTTGCATTTTTTTGCAAATTTCAAAACTTTAACTTAGTGCAAATAATAATACGCACTGCTCATCTGAAATTACAAGAAAGTCATCTTTAGTCCATATAAAATATCTGTTGTCCAACGTTGCAGCCAGAGTAGAGTTTAAGTGTTCATGAAGGACCTGGTTACCATCCCTTGATGGATGAAGTCAGTCGTCTCTGAAACCAAATAAAAATATCCGGAAAAGTATAGAGATTAAGTCATGTTGAAATGGCAACAGACAAGGAATACTGTGCTGTAAATTCAAAATGGGGATGGTTTGACACACAAAGATGTCCAAAAATCAACTGGTGGTAATGCATCACTACTGTATACCAATGTTTCAAGGAAGCGATAGATAATATGCAGACAGGGTGCTGACCAAAACCTCTCAACACAGAAGGTGTGAGTGCATATGAAGGTTACATTTATTTGCATATTGCACCAGTTTGAGTTCTTTGATGATGTCTTAACTGAAGAGCTTAAAGCATTTATAAGACATCTGAAACTACACAGGACTTACATGGAATGTCCCATGACTGAGAAAACATACCTTGGCGCGAGTCTGCGCAGTCGCTGCCTGTCAAAACGTGGTGTAGTCAACGTAGAAAATCTTGTAGTCCATTAGTGACATCCTCCTCACCAGAAGCTCCAGAAACTCTTTATTGTATTTGTCTGATGCTGCTGCATGCCTTTTAAAATGTAAATAAATATCACAGAATGTTTATGGGATAAGGATACAAGATCTACCAGAATAACACCATCAATTCATGAACTCACAAATTCATTCAATACCTTTAAAATAGACAAAACCCATACGGTGGTGACAGTTTTTAAAATTAGCATAATGCCCCTTATTAAGTAGTGTCCATTGCTGAATATTTTCTTTGAAGGAAACACAGACAATAAAAA
>NMRA01001409.1:0-10810 GCA_002633005.1 Phoronis australis | reverse complement strand
AAATACTAAAATTGCCACTAGAGGCATACTGGTAGTCAGAATCATCCTAAAGTCGTCATCGTCCGTTGTCAACATCACATAAATACACTTGCTAAATTTAGTCTGAAAGATCCTGCAAACGGTTTGGGAGATACAGCCATGGGCGCAAAAAACTGCCACTAGGAGTAATCAAAGTCATGGGAAATTCAGCGTCAACCGTCCTCTTCATAATAAGAACATACATGCCAATTCAGTTCACAATCATACTTAGACGCCAAAAAACTCAAAAACAGTAAAAATGGCCACTGGGTGTCGCAAACTAGGTCGAATCCATCCGAAAACGGGTGGATAGCGTCATCTCACTAATAGGTGCCTGCATATTAAATTTCATGAATATTCCGTTAAGGACTTTTGAAGATACAAAGGTAAACGTAAAAAAAATAAAAGTGCCACTAGGGGGCACACTGGTAGTCGGATCTGTCCAAAAGTCGTCATCTTCCGTTGTTAACATCATATAAATATACTTACACAATTTCTTAAAGATCCTGTGAACGGTTTAGGAGATACAGCCATAGGCGCAAAAAAAAAACGGCCACTAGGAGGCGCCACAGTAGTCGAAGTCGTCGGAAAGTCATCGTCAACCGTCCTCTACGTAGTAAGCATATACATGCCAATTTTCACAATCATCCTTTGAGCGGTTTGGTTGATAGAGGGGTGGACGCACAAAAACACTAAAAATGGCCACTAGGTGGCGCAAACTATGTCGAATCCATCTGAAAACGTGAGGATAGCGTCATCTCACTCATAGGTGCCTACATACCAAATTTCATGAAAATTCGTTCAGGATTTTTGAAGATACAAAGGTAAGCGTAAAAAAACGAAAATTGGCACTAGGGGGCACACCGGTAGTCGGATCCGTCCGAAAGTTCGCACATGCCGTCCCAATGGAACATATGTGCCAAATTTCATGAACGTATGTCGAAGGGTTTTGGAGATAAAGCAGCGGACGCCGGACGCCGGACGGACGCCGCCCGGACGGACGGACGGACGGCATAATGCGTCCACATATAGATATGTGGACGCATAAAAATGGCCTCTAGGTGGCGCAAAGTACCTCGAATACGCCCAAAAACGGGAGTATGACATCATCTTACTATAGATGCCCAACTGCCAAATTTTACGAAAATCCGTTGAGGACCTCCGAAGATACAGAGGTGAGCGAAAAAAACTATAATTGCCACTAGGGGGCACACAGTTGGTGAGAGACGTCTGAAATTCGTTGTCATCCGTCGTCAACTCCATAGAAACACATCTGCCAAATCTCATCAAGATCGTGTGAGGGGTTTAGGAGATACAGCTGCGGACGCCGGACGACGGATGCTCGGAACACGGACGCTCAGACAGAGATGACGGCAATATGCGGGCGTTTAGAAACGATTGTATGCATTCGGTAGCGCAGACACCGACTTAACTGGGACAACAGGATGGGGATTAACCTCTGTTCTTTGTTCGATTTACAGTCACGTACATTGACTGTTGATTAGACGAACATGAGCAATTCAAACTACTACTGCACCGACCGAAACTATCAAAGCATTGTGTAGCATGCGATGAACATATTAGCAGAAAGGTGTTCAGTGGCACTAGAAAGACTTTGAAAGTCCAAAGAATACACTACGAGTATCAACGGACCAGGATCGGATATGACATAGCATGCACACACCATTTTACATGTAGTTCAAAGGGAACCCTGTAGTTGAATATAGATTTGTCAGGTTACCCTGTCACAAGTGAACAAACCAAATTAGGACGTACTCTAGCACCGTGAACATCCAAAACTTCTACAATAAAATGATAGTGTTATCTTGATCAGTTACCTGTTTCGATGCCACCATTGGCTGGTTGGGTGAACATGGACCACCCAATTTTGGTTGCACGTGCTGCCGGTCTCCAGATGTAGGTCCACTGTCCTCAGAGGAACCCTACACAAGAATCACGCATTCTAATGTTTTCAATACCTACTCATGTAGTCATTTACTAAAATTAAACAAAATATTAGCATTCACTTGTCAGTTAATCCCAGAGGATACCTTTCGCTGGTTATTTTTTTCTTTTTTGACTGTTTTTCGTCACTACTTTATGGCACAAGATATCGGAATTTCCCTCAAGTGTAGCGAAGTTTACGTAAACACAAATATGGATTCTTTTACTGTCACATTTCGATTTAGTGGGTGAAGATACAAGACACTCAATGTTTTTATTACTCTAGCAAGTTAAAGACGCACTTTTCACAGCTATAAAATCGTCTTCTATGATAAGTATAAATTTTCACTTAGTGTTATGAAATTGGTCTCAAAATTGTTCTTCGATAAAACAAGATGCGAAAATTTGGGCGTCCAAAAGGCGCGAGCCATAGACATATGATCACTATTGAGACAGGGGTGAAAACAACGCCAAGATGATGAGGAAAACCCATTTTTCTTAGTCTTTTGAATAACAATAGGCTTGACCTAGTTTCCAGACAAACCGGAACAGGGATTACAATTGAGAAAGTTTGAAGTACTAAACCAACTCATTCTTTCGGGTGTTTGAGTCTGTATAAAGATGCATTTTGCATCATTTAGCTGGCTGAAGCAAAAATCTTTGCTCTCACGGTCTAGTGATATGCCTAACCGTGATAAGGTTCTAACTCCGTTACAAATAAGAGCATCAAGAAAACATTTCGGATTTTATTAAAGTTGTGGATTAAAAATTGCGTACGTGTGCATCGCCTGTAGGTTGAGTTGCTGGCTTATTCGGCAATCATTCAAGATGGGATCAACGTGGTAATGCTACTGAACTCCTGAGCCCTTAGGTTAAGAATTCAACATTAAAATGAAGTTTTAGGATTTCGAATTGTGAAAAAGTAAGTTCACAAAAAAATAACAAAATTTCCATACCCCAGCGAAAAAAGTGCTCGACACATTTTGGCAACTTTAATCAACTTCAATCGTGACAACTTCCTGCCGGGTCACATCCGTCACTCAAAGCCTTGAATGGTTTAACAACTTCAGTAATGTTCAAGAGGTCGAAAGTGACGTGACGCTTTCTTAGAATTTATCAATGATTTTAACAACTGTTGGAGCCCGTGGAAAGCCGATTTCACCACAAACACACAGGGTTCCAAGATGTATATTCGTCTTCACATTCTGAGTGTATGATAGAGATCCCTCTCAATTTTTTTCAATTTCTCCCTGGAAACAGTTCAGAGTGCCCAAAAAAGCCAACCAGCGCATTGCTGATTCTAGTGAAAGCAATTAGCTGATCGCTCGTCCCTAGAGTATCCTCCTCAAACGGCAATGTCTCTCGAGCTCAAAGGATGTCCCTCTCAAACGACTGGAGGGCTCCATTCGCGTTATAAACAGAATTAAACATTTACACACGTACTATACTTTACCAAGGTGTTCAAAGTTTTTTTGATGGTGGCAGTTATAACTAACAAATATGAAAATAAATCATTGGTATTTTTGTGGTCAACGAACTTTACCTTGATCTAATTGATGCATTTGGAAAAAAATGTATATACTTACCTTCTCATTATTTTTTATGCATGACGCATTTTTAAATGCAGACCATGTTTATTTATGAACTCAATGAGCTGGGTGCATTTTTCAAATATTAATTGTCAGTTTAAACCACTTTAACACGTGTCACTATAATAAATAAATTCATTTTCATAACTTCACATACTTAAAGTGATATTCCGATGCGTAAATAATCGGCAATCGGATACAAGAAAGGTCAAATCCATATCGCAATGTTACACAATGATTCATTACGAGTCGATTCTTTTTTCATGAAAGCAGCAAAACTGCTCTACCACCAATGGCAGTGGTTGTAATCAAACTGGGTGTGGTAGTTGTTAATGCAGGGAACTACCTTTTCAACTAGCCATATTGATTTAAAAGTCACACGTGACAATGCTAAGGTATGGTGTTCCCACAGAGGTAAGACTGGTGGCCTCGCTCATGAACGCGCGTTTGGTCTGACAGTTGTAATTCCGAATGTGCATACTTATGAACTACACCTACGCAACCACAGGAAATCACGTAGATGGGGGACATGAACAAAAAGCAAGAAGTGTCATAGTCTGTCTTTTAGTGCCAGTCCATTTGTATACCTGTGTGGAATTTGCGGTTGTCTGATCAGTGGCACTTGAACCTTGCGTCACCGAGAGCGTGCCTTGCTGTACCTTTGACACGTTGGCGTGAGCAGTTCCCTGGAAGTAGAGAATAAATCACACGTGGTCATGTACACCAAGAATAATGCCAATATTGCCAGAAAGACTGTATTCCTTGTTTTTACTACCATTTACAAAAAAAATAGTTCCAAACAAAATAAGGGCCCACATGCAAGCCATTTAAATAGACTATGGGTAATTTGAGGAAGTATAGGTGAGTAACAATTTTCTCACTTGTAATTAATGGCACAAAAATGTGTGTTGTACATGGGGAAAATGGCTCGTAGTCATGCGTCTACATCACGTGACCACACTTCCGTTGCTGACGCCACTTCGATTGGCACATGACGACTGCATGTCAATTGGCAGAATCGAGTCAAATGAATTTTAAATTACTTGTGTTTTGTCTCCACTGGGCTGAGCAGATCCAGGCTGGGTGGACTTTCCAGCTTGAGCAATTTTTGTTTCCTAAAATATAATTGGAGCGGATGATTTAGAAGACTGGGTGCTAGATCTGGCGATCTGCAGGTTGCAAATGCACCTCATATTGTGCTTGGCGACCTAGGAAAAGTCCCATGTCGCCATGAAGTCATCACAGCGAGTGTTAAAGTCAGACGGTAATTACACCAAAATTCGTTCAAACGTTCGTGGTCAGTTCCAACTTTAATTTTGCTCAAAGTTTCCCAAGATTTAACAACTTTGGTGCACAATTGTTCATTTCGTGAAATGACTGCATTTGCGACCACAGCAGTCAGTACACATAAATCACGCGGTTATATTACAACAGGAAATAATCACATAGAAGTGGGAATTGGTCGGCAAAAATCGGTGAAATACAGACCTCCACTGTGGGCAATCGTCGGCGTTCGACGTTAGTTTTGGCAACCTCTCATTCCGTTTGGCGACCTGAGATTTCAGTCAAGTCGCTAAAACCTAAATGTAGGGCTCTGACATCAATTGGTTTCGGTCGCCTCCGCCACAGGCCTGTGCAAATTATACTCCACATTTTAGGTTTGGCATAGAGTGAGCAGGCTAAAGTTACTAACAGAAGTTGTCTTACGGACTACGCATCTACCTGTGCATTTTTCTTAGAAGTCTCGGGTTCTGTCGTTTTCTGTGGCTTTGTTGAGGAATTGTTTGCCGAGCCAATACCAGGTCTTGGTAAGCTGGCTTCTTCAGGTCTGCAAAATTCACATTGTAAAAGCAGTTACCAATCCAGTTCAACTACATTATTGTCACTTTTTTTGCAAATTACTTTGTCTACCTACCTGGTAACTACAGTTCTGTTCGGTGTACTAACCCTATTGTGCAAGAGACAGGTCACGCGACCTCGAATTTCATGTTAATTTATTAGGAGGATCATACATTCCGAGGTTGACAGCTGAAAGAATTATAAGAAAAGGACAGTTTTAATGTAACTATTTTAGGAAAGGGAATGGGAACCTCTTCTAGGATACCAAATCAGCAAAAAAGCGTTAGCAAATCAAACTACAAAATGAGGGATCTGATTTTTTGAGGAACTCTAACAAAATTATTACCAAAACAATTTCAGTATCAGCACGTGACAGCTTAGCACTGCATGTAATCTAGGGCATTGTCTAAAAGTTTCCAAAATTACAAAAAAAATTAATGATGAATTGATAACAACCTGAATACAAATAAAAACAGACAATTTCCATTCTACTGTTTTTTTTTGTAAATGCACACCATAACAGTTTCAGCAGGCAAATAGTTCCTAGCCAATGGTAAATCAATATCTAATTGGAAAACGTAGTCAGTCAGGGTTTACTGAAATGATATCATTTTTGTATAAATATTTGCTTTTAACATTTCACTCTAGTTCAAGAAATCACCAAGTGACATTCTGTATTTCAAAAACATTGTACTTGCCTTTTTAATTTAAAATGTGTGGTGGCTTTTGTTACCACATTTTTTGAAATTTCTGATACAATGGAAAGGTCCATTGATGCTGCTCTTGATCCAAGGACATTGTTTAAACCTTGAGCCCCAAACCAAGTTGTAAGAATAGATGATAGCTTCCCGTCATGGGCGTCCTTGCTGAGCCGTTTTAATCCTTCCAGTGCAGATGTCTTGAGGTGACATTTAACAAACGTCCCATCTTCGTCTGTTTTTAATACTTCACATTTTTGCAAAGTGATAGTGTCGTAGTTTTCGAGGAGAAATTTGTCGATTAGTTCGTGGTTCTTTTGAAGGAGCCTCAAGAACCGTTCAAGAACTTCAGGGTTTTCTTCCACTTCAGGATCTTCTCCCTTTTTATGAGTGTTTAAACTCAGTTTCAAGGGAAAACCTGACAAAAACATAGCAGCACCCCATTGGTCTCTTTGGAAAAATAAACAACTGGCAAAATGTTAACAGACAGCGGAAAGCCTTACCTACATCCATTGACGTATTTGGTAATTGTTTTAAAAACACAAACAGTAGACTTTCTGCACCTAAGTTCCGCTCATGGTTTTAACATTGAATGCATGCCCATGAGTAGGCGTTTCCACCACTAACTTGAGAATTTACCATTGTTTCAAAAGCATTGTTGTATTTTAGTGTACTGACAATCATACGTCTACATCAGAAGTAATACTTTTAGATGGCTCAGGTGTTTCTCATACAGGCTCGTGTGCCTAAGCTTCTCTAATAAACGCATGCAGACATTTGCCAATCCCTTGTACATGTAATACATGTCCAAGTTAAATTGTGTTAGATCTAAACTGTGTCCACGCGCAGTAATTTTCATTTGCATGAGAAATTGTCAAAACCTATCCAATTGTCAAGCCATCACATGGAGTTTTACATGTTCCTCAATTTCATACATACGTTTTCCATGAAGAAGTGTGGGTCTCAATACAAGCACATGCAGCAGTTAATGGACAAATGCCAAAATCTATACTAACAGTGTTCACTAAACTAAAACTTAAACGGAGCATTGGCACTGACATGGACAGCAGCAACAGCAGCATGGGCGGTTTTGGAGACAGCTTGAATGATGATGGTGCTGATGACGGTAACTGAAGGTGGTTCATGGTGACGAAAGATGAAGATTGGCGACAGACGGTGACAGATAATTTACATAATATAGAAATGCTGATGACGGATGACAACGACTTATGACGACGATTGACGACGTAGATGAATGAACACGATGGATGACAACGATGGATACCGATGACCCATGATGATGACGGATGATGACTAAGGTGGTGATAATAATGATGCCGACAGATGATGATGCAGGTGGAAGACGATGATGATAACTTTCGTTACAGGGATAGCAAAAGCATTGGTGACAAAGACTGATGATTGTGACAACAAAGACAAAGATGATAGATGGTGCTGATGGATGATAATAACAAGTGAAGATGATTGATGATGACGACAGATGATGATGACGGAAGATGAAGTCATGATGACGGAAGATGAAGTCATGATGACGGAAGATGAAGTCATGATGACGGAATGATAATGGACAGAATATAAAGATTATGAAGATGGATGATAACGACACCGATGACAAAGACTGATGTAAGCTGACGATTATGACAAAAAAGACAGGAGTGATTGACGATGATTCAGGAATTCCTGTCAATGGTGGATGACGATTATGACGCATGTTGATAATGTTGATAATGGTGGTGGTGGTGGTGATATGGTGATGAATGGCGATAATGATAACTGATGAATTTGATGACTGAAAATGATAACGCCGCGCGAATGAAAGATAAAGGCGACGACGGATGATGATGAAGGATGACGATGAAGACGATTATGGTAGATCATAATGACGATGGTGATGGTGGGGAAGACGGCAAAATGATTAACACGACACGTCGTTTTGCTCAATACATCGCTCGCTACATCTGTTTGTGTTTATTAACAACTACAGTAACCCAATTAAAGAGGAATTACGTAAATGTAGGTATAAAAACATTAGAAGGTATATGGCATACATGACTACAACGAAATCACGGTATTCAGCTGACGTTCACAAAATGAGTTTGCATAAGTCTACCAAAATTTTTTATCTATTCAACCAAGACTGAATGCAGTACTCACCATAAGGCTCTCCAGCTGTTGTCGCCATCTCAGCACATTTCAGCTAGTGCTCGTCAGTGAGCTTAAAACCAAAAATTAGACAATATTGATTGATAAAACGCTTCTGTCTAGTTTAATGTTTTCCAAGAAATCGTTTTTCCAGGAACAATAGAATGTAAGTCACATGCTCTGTAAGCGCACTTCAAAGTGATAACAAATCAGTAACGGAAGATAATACTAACAACTTATTATTTGCAAAGTATTCGTGTACTGAGCGCAAATTATTTAGATGACATTTCACAGCGCTCCAGCGCTGAGGCCGAGTTAAAAATAAATGAGACTTGTCCCCCCCACGAATCATATAAGGAGAGTGGAAACATTTTGAATGAAACGACTTCGTTGTTGACGAAGAACAACGGTTCACTCAACTGCGTCCAGAGTTATTTCGCATCCAGTTTGACCAGGAGAGGCCAGTTTAATAATAGTAAGTAGTCTAAATGAAAAGCAATGTGACGGAAGGCTGGCCGGTTTGTAGCCGCTTCGAATAAATAATCATAAAGCAGTCACAATAGCATACAAGTGCCATAGATAAGCGTACAGTTACAGGGGCGCATCCAGGATTTTGAGTTAGGGGAGGTCTAGGCAGAGTATTCGCCAGGGTTTTGCCCGTCAGACTTTCGCACCCCCTAACTGCCAAATGGAATCTGGTACAATTTTAGGGGGGAGCATGCCCTCCCCCTCTAAATCCGCCACTGAGTTACCAGTTTCAGGTAGTCCGTCTGAAATATTTTATGACCAGCCTTTAACTCTGACTTACTCCATGCTATATTGAGCAATAATCTACAACACATCTAGCCTCCCCCTCCCCTTCCGACCTGCCCTCCTCCCTGCCTCATCCCCTCCTCCCCCCTCTCCATCTTTCTCGTGACACTGTTGGCCTACGAAGGAAATGTAAATGATGACGGCGCTTTTTTCCCAACTAGTAGCTATTTTTCAAACTGGTCGCTATTTTTAAACTAGTCCCTGAGGCCGCAAGTGCCTGCAATCACGGAGCAGAGGCATGTTAAAACACTTGGCAACGAACACGCCGTAATAATACATTATCAGTGTAGGCTTTACAGTCCACTATGCAAAAACAGAACATCTCGAGTCACAACCGACAGACAACCTTACAGCACCCCACAAGTACGCGAGGGGGTACTTTTGGAAATATTGGCGAGCATGTACGGCCTGTGTACGTATTTTTTCAAAGGTGGGTTACTCAAGTACAGTTTTGTTGACGATGGCACGTATGGCAATAAGGAAATCCTGTTGCTTGTAAAATGCGGGAGTATTCAGATGACACAACAATATGTAAAAAATCCGTTTAGTACGGGAACGTTCGTCCGTGGTGTATAAGGTACTTGTTCATTTGGAAAATAAAAATCATGTCGAATTATCGAGACGCGTAATTTCTAGATCTCCTGTAAGACAGTGTTCAGGATTAGAATCAGTCTGGCGTTATGTTAGTTAACCATAAAATACTGATTGATAATCAGAAACATTTAACCCAGAAAGATAGGAAAGCAACATCCATCTGGGTTACGCCTGGTATTTGTGTTAGACTCGCGTTCTTCATCTTAATTTTCTTTGTTTTTTTTGTATTTACAGCAATCAGAACTCAAAACGGTGTACACCTTCTCAAAACTAGAGCCATGCAAATATTTCCAGGGTTAAAAGCAAAAATTTAAGGACTTTTCTAGACCAAAATCTCCAGTCTATGCCAGCGCTCTGCGAACCATGAGTCACCAAAACGATCAATCAAAATGAGGCTTCATTGATTACAGTTATCTGAGTCATTAGTTTCACAACGCACTTCAGTTAGTTTCGATACTATTATGATCAATGTCAAAATACATGTACACCTTGGCGAGATCAAGGACAAGGTACAGGTATGATTTAGTAAATATGACATACAGTGGCACCGATATCAATGGCACAGCTAGGACTGTTGCTCCCGGGAAATCGCATTTTGGCAAAACAATCATTTTGGGATCCTTATTTCATTCAAATGACTATCTAGTAGCGAGATATTGAATGACCTTGTTGGTAACAAATCGTATGACGTAGAACAGCATGAAGGACAGTAACGCTACGTGTTTGCTGAATGCGAAATAAGTATCGACAAATAGAATTCTTACGAGTGAGATACAATTACATACAGTAAAAAGAACGCGTTATTTAATGATCTCCTCAACTAAGTTGGTTTAACAAAACAGCACAAAAATATGTTTTGCATATTTCAATGAGGTTTAATTAGTCTTTTTCAGTACAAACCAACACCTAATTTTAAAAACACACATATTTAAAGTCCTTGTTGCAAACTGCCCATGTGGTTCTAGTATCCGAAAATACTTACTACATAAAATCTTATTTTCGACACCCTTTCTTTACATTGTTTTCGCCTTTCTTGCCAAAAGCGATTTTTCAACCGTATTTGACCCTTTTCTCTTAGCGTATGATTACCGGTTGTCATCGGTTATTTCCGTACCCACATTTCCGGCTCATCAGTTCAGGAACTTGTCCTGA